>JAVJAQ010001253.1:0-73106 GCA_032362365.1 Zygogramma bicolorata
CGGAGCAAACTGGCAACCTCAGCATATGAATCTTCATAAATATTGAGGGAGGTCAAGATTTTGTATTCAGTATTCAGTAAATTAGTTGGTATTCATTGATAACTCTTCAAAAACGGATCCAGAACTTTTTTGAGAATGCAGCACATCTCCTTTTCTACAATCCTGCTGGTTAGCAATATATTGTAAGTTTTGGTGTTTTTTGTATTTCTCGTTAGCTTTTCAATGTCAGTTCATTTTCGAACATATTTTCTCATTTTTCATAATAAATATTCAATTAAGTTCTTAAATGAGTTGTCTCATGATTTGAATGAATGACAGTTGGGTGAAACAGCGAAAAAATCCTCTTGTAATAAACCAAGCGAGTACCGAGTTGCGACAATATGTTCGAAATATTTCTCCTTCTGAGTAAAATTCGACGGTTTCCATGAATTTTTGATTTCTTATCGTCAACTATGAGTAATCTTTCTGGTTTCGGTTTTATTCATCCACCTTGCGCCTGACAAAGTACATAAATCTAGCCTTAAATGTTTGTTCAAATGTTTGTTTGTTTTTTTTTTACTAACGATCATTAACCCTCAGAAGTCGAAGCTTGTGCGAACAATGGATTAACGAGGCCTCTTCGTAAAGTATGAATCCCAGCACGGTGGCCGGGCAGGAAGTTGATTCCCGGTCTCCCGCTAAAGAGGTGGACATTTCAGTATCAGAATTTACATCAAATATTCAGCAGACATTCTCCAATGACATGTGTAAATCATTCATAGACGTTCGAGTAATTAAGAAAAAGGAAAGAAACTACTCCCCTGCCTGAACGAATGAAAGTCTATAGAATATTTGGACATATGCAAGTTTTGTATTTTTTTCCATTGACTTGGGGAAAAAAAATTCAAAAATCACTTCCTCAAAACATTCATTCCCCCACAAAAATATTATGTTTCCTAATATCATTACCGAAAGCTCAGTTTAGAGTCATGTGAATATAGGTGTCTACGAAATGTCAATTAATTCATAGCAGATTTTCCCAAAATCGACTTTTTTGATGTTGGGTGTTTTTCTAGTGAGGAACTTTCATAATTTATCAAGCTCAAGGGATATTGGACGAAACAAGCTTGACTTGGTTTGAGAATGAAATGTATTCAGGGGACATGTTTTTTTTGCAAAGTACTTTTTTTGTGTAGAAAAATGCTCTGATTGTGATTCAGGTTCCAAGTAATTATTATACAAATAAATCAAGAAAAAGTGGCTTCTCTGGCATCCAGCGCTTACCGCTCTATAGAGACAAGGAAGTAGCTGTTTTAGATAAACTATTTTGTCTTTTTCGTGAATATATCGAACGTCTGTGGTGTATAAACCGGGAAAGTCTGCTAAATATTTGATGGGAGTTCTCTTATAGAGATTTTGTTAAAGTTTTGCATTGACTTGGAGGAGGAAAATATAAAAATAACTACTTCACCATTATGATTTCCTTATATTATCATATAATTAGGAGTTTGCTTGCTTTAGCAACTGAAACACATATTTTTGGCTACCTAGGGAAAGTTCCTCACTATAACTTATTACGTTATTACAAAAACTCACGAATGAGACATGAAAATAAATGTGAAAAAAAATAATTTTCATGAATGCCAGCATATCAAGTTATTCTTCATGGGACATTAGTTGTAATATCCTTGAAAAACTCAT
The DNA here is from genome assembly GCA_032362365.1 of Zygogramma bicolorata. Lineage (NCBI taxonomy): Eukaryota > Metazoa > Arthropoda > Insecta > Coleoptera > Chrysomelidae > Zygogramma > Zygogramma bicolorata. The sequence goes on from JAVJAQ010001253.1 coordinate 1,681, forward strand.
TAATTCAGATTCTGACGTCCCTGGAAGTATTTTTGAGTCTTCAAATCATCATATCTGATCCCAGCAATAATTACATGCAGCACATCAATTATTCTACCATTCATATTAAGTTACAGAGAATTTTACAATCCCAATTTCCTATCTTCCTTTTGAACCAAATTGGTTCGCAAAGAGCAAAATACACCAACAATTTGTGATAAATCATGCATAAAAGCGTGTTTCGATATCAACTCGAAACTCTATTTGTCCCAAACATGGGTACAAACATAAATTTTCATTCATTTCATCCGATGTGGGCCAGAGCAGAACATAACAAAAATCAGATGGACACCAGAGGAATAAGAGTTAACCCGCACAATATGCCGTGATAAATTCCGAGTATAACTCCAACTCCATCAAAAAACGTTCATAAAAGTTAAGTAAACTTCTACAGAAGATACGTTGAGTGCATATTTTATGTTTTTGAGAGCTCCTCAGATCAAGAAAATCGCTAAGGTCGCTGGCCGTGGTCCCTTCAAACGATACCTCGGAGAAATACATGCTGCGGCATGAAGTTTATTCTCGAGGATCGACATTTTCGTGAAATAACAGTCGAGATTACTGCTAAACGAAAATCAATAGCCTAAAGTTAAGATCGAGAAGCGAACGTTGTATAAAGCAAAGAATTCTTCGAATAGCTACAAAACTACGAACATAAAATGAACCATTGATTTTATAATCACAAAAGGATGATATTAATCGATCATTGTAGATACTGCGAGACGTATTTTTTATATAAGATATAATACGGATTTCTAAAGACTGCAGCAGAGAGTATTGAAGAAATGAGTTTCATATTTGAATGAATAGCTCTAGTAGTTGCTTTCAAAATTGGTCAGGAATTGAAGTAGAATCGATATAGAAAAATAATCCAGTAATCAGATTCATATAACAATGTTAGTTCAATAATTTCCATTCGAAGTTGTATTTCATTTGATGATATTTCTTTATCTTTCTACTTTTTCATAGGAAGACTCTGCTTGCGAATTCAAATCCAGACTTGGTAATATTCACAGTACGTCTTCAATAGTACTAGTCTCTTATTGAAATATGAAAAATACGACATTCACTCATTAACAATTTCAGTAATCGAGAGATGACCCCGACCCAAATGTCCCCTAGGTTCGCCTTCCCAACTGGGCAGAAATATTTCTTTAAGAAATTTTTTTGTCGTATTGGCGACTGACTCCTGCCATGTTTCATGGTGACAGGTGACGGGTCTGCGAAAAACCATGCTGCTCCTGAGTAAGGTGTGGGAAGTTAGTAACCTGCCTGTGAGCCACAATAATCCCTTGCGGTTGCATCGGGTCGCATAGACCCACTCACTTTGAAACCTACCTACCTTCCTAAATGAGAGGTAAATAGTTTCCGAATATAACAATTTTTATGTATTTGATTCTAGACAGTGAGTGAGTAATCGAAATGCGAACTGGTTGAGAGTACGTAGTTGATTGGTTTGGCAGAGTGGGCCAAGCTTGTATAATAAGATCCCTGGTTCCGTAGTTATCCCAATCTCACCCAAGCCAGTATTTTGACTGGCCGCCGAGGACGCAATACTTTTGTGAGGGTCCAGGAGACAAAGCATAAACTCGATGCCAAATAAACACTGTCAACCTTGTTCATTTGAAACCTTCTAGGAAACGTTATTTCAGTAAAGAGATCAGTAAAATTTGTTTCGCCTATTAGTCCAGTCTAATTCGTGCAGAAAAGAACACCATGTCCAATGAAGAATTATTGTCGAGTCTTATGACTATCATTAAAGAAGAGGGTAGCAAATTGAGAGAAGATATAAAGCGTGAAATCAAAAAAGAAAATGAAAAGATTCTAAGTCTCTTGGAAGTTAATAGAGTGAACTTAGAGAAACTGGAAGATAAACAAGTGAAGCTGGAAAAGAAAATCAATACTTTGGATAGAATAGCAAGGAAAAACAACATTATTATATTTGGTCTACTCGTTCCTGAATCAGAATCGCTTCTCCACGTCACTTTAAACAAAATAAGCGAACTCACTGAAGTGAATTTGGAAGTGAAAGATATAAATAACATTTACAAATTACCTAATACGACTTCGCCTGCCATAAAATTGGAATTTGTTTCTTACTTAAAGAAACAAGAAGTGCTAAATAACCGATTCAAATTGAAAGGGAAGGAGGTGTTCATAGTGCAGGATCTCTCGCCAGAGGATAGAGAAGATCAGAAAATTCTTCTTGCCCACCTGAGAGAAGCCAAGGCCAAACATCTGTCTGCCAAGATCAGAGGAAAAACTCTCATTGTAAACGGAGTCACATATGCACTGCATCAACTGAAGGACTCTGAAGTTGATATACTCGAAAATAGCGCTGAAACTTTCGTTGAGAACAAGATCACTTCCAAAGCAAAATCGAAAAAATCTGAAAAACGTCCAATTTCATCACCATCAGAGCAGGGCTCTGACAAAAAGAAAATACAGCGTTCATGTTCATCCTCTAGTGAAAAATCAACTTCCTCTAGAATACTTCGTAACCACATATGAATCTGCTTCCTTCATTAACCGTACTAATATATCCATTTATCTTGCTCTTTTTTGAAAATTAGTGATAATTCCTATCTTTATCTTCTTTTTTTGGAAGAACACTTTTTTGTTTACGAGTTTGTTTAGATTATTCAGTATTAATAAATATACCACGTTATTCCTTTGTAATTTTATATTCAATTTTTCTCAAACGATTTTTATAGCTCATATCTTTGCATTTCCTCAAAATGAAAAATAACTTTCGACTAGCTCATTTGAATATCAGATCACTGATTCCGCATATCCAGGATCTCAGGGACCTAGTAATCAATAAATTTGAAATAGTTGCCTTATCTGAAACTTGGTTGTCACCAGATATTCCGGATTGTTTGATATCTTTTGATAACTACAATCTATACAGAAAAGACAGAGGAGTGGGCAGGGGTGGAGGTGTGGCACTTTATATAAAATCGGGTTATAAAGCAAAATTAATCAATTCGGTTCCCCAAAATAATACCGAACAACTCTGGATTTCTTTTGCTTCATGCCATAAAAAATATGCTCTCGGCGTTTTCTACAGGCCACCAACATTTCCAGTTGACGAATTCTTGAACGACTTGGAAAATTCAGTTAGCGTTATAGCGCCGAACTTTGATGAGATTTTTCTGATAGGGGACTTCAATATAGACATGTTAGCTAGCGACTCATCCTCTACACGAAAACTCAAAGATATTTTCAACTCATATGCTCTTCATCAGATCATTAAAGAACCCACGAGGATATGCGACTCGAGTGCTAAAATCTTAGATTTGATCATTTCGTCTGAGAAGATTACAGCCGAAATGACCAGTGTCGTGGATCACGGTATCTCAGACCATTGTTTAATCTCTTGCTCCGTCGGAAACATGACAGAACACTTCCAACCTTTCCTACATACTTTTCGCAATTTCTCTTCTTTCAATTTGAACAGATTCTCTGCAGATCTCATGCTCCTGGATTTCTCATCTATTTTCTCATTAGATAATATCGATGACAAAGTCAGCAAATTCAATGAGATGTTGCTGTCACTTTTCGACTTCCATGCTCCTCTGCAGACAGTCCGAATCACTCGCCCAAAAGCTCCTTGGATAACTGGAGTTATAAAAATAATGATGTCGATTAGGGATAAAGCATTTGCTAATTACAAACGCACGAAGCATATAAGACATTGGAATTTCTACAAAGTAATGAGGAATGAAACAAAAAATGCCATATTACGTGAAAAAAAAGCTTACTTCAAGTACAAAACTGAAAATAATAAAAATAATAAAAAATTCTGGAAGGAGCTAAGAAATCTGAATATACACCCGAAGAAATCATCAAATGTTCTTCCTGACCACTTAAGGGACCCTCTCAACATCAATGAATATTTCATCAATTCCTCTACTAGTGACCTCTCTCCTGACGAAACAATCCTCACTTTTTATTCGAACAATACTAGGCCGGGCGTATCCCACCTCACTTTTCTGCCCACCACCGAATCTGACATCTATAGCATACTTCTTACAATGAAATCTAGAGCCTATGGAGTGGACAAAATCAACATTGTCATGTTACTGCACTGCTGCCCCGTTCTCCTTCCGGTTATTTGTCACCTGTTCAATTTCTGCATCTCTAATAATGTGTTTCCCTCAATATGGAAAAAAACATTTGTTATTCCTCTTCCTGAAATATCTAATCCAGTAGGTCCTGAATCGTTGAGACCTATCAGTATTCTTTGTACCTTATCTAAGGCATTTGAAAAAATTATTCTCACCCAGATCAGTACTCACTTAGAGTCCAACAGCATCATTCCTTCGTGTCAATCAGGGTTCAGACCCCATCACAGCTGTGTTACTGCGCTACTCAAGGTCACAGATGATATTTTCACCGCAACCGAGGAAAATAAACTAACCGCTCTCGTGATGTTGGATTATACCAAGGCATTCGACAGAATCAAGCATCAGTTGTTATTGTCCTTACTTCATTATATCGGCTTTTCTATCACCGCGGTCTCTTTACTGAAATCATATTTACTGAACAGATCGCAAGCGGTTATTCTGGAGAGTAACTGTTCCAATTTTCTGAATATTGAAAATGGAGTGCCCCAGGGTTCTTTACTCGGTCCAATATTATTCACAATTTACACCCACGAGTTCCGAAACCACATTCGATTCAGTAATCACCACTATTATGCTGACGATACCCAGATTTACATTTCATTTCCAGAAAAAAATCTAGCTCAAGCCAATCTTCAACTAAACTCAGATCTGGAAGATATCTTATCTATATCTAATAAGTTTTGCCTCTCTATAAACCCCTCCAAATCATCTGCAATTCTTTTCGGTAGGAAAGTTGCCCGTAGACGTGCTTTAGATTCCTTTGTCATCAAACTTGGTGCTGAAATAATTCCCTTTTCTGACAGTTCCAAGAATTTAGGAGTCGTTCTTGATTCATCCCTCTCGTTCACTGGCCACATTAACTTGATTATTAGACGTGCATTCTGTAATTTGAAATTGATATACACCAATCGGAAATTACTTGATAAACGAAGCAAAATCTTGCTATGCGAATCCCTCGTTCTCTCACATTTAAATTATGCGGATGTTATCTTTGGCCCCGCCATTACCAAAAGAAACGCGTCTCGGTTACAGTTGGTTCAAAATTCATGTATTCGTCTGATCTGCGGTTTACGCAGACGGGATCACATATCTGGCCCCCTGAAAGAAATTGGTTGGTTAAATATCGAGAAAAGAATTCTTTTACACTCTTGTACACTTTTCCACAAAATAATAACGACCCAAAAACCAGCGTACCTGTACCATAAAATAACCTTTCGAACTGATGTTCACAACCTCAACCTTCGTCACAAGTCCAGACTCACTCCACCCTCGCACACCACTGCCCAGTTTCAATCGTCTTACAGTTACTTCATTACTCGGCTTTACAATAGGATTCCCGTAGAACTAAAATGTTTGTCTATACCAAGCTTCAAGCAAAATCTGAAAAATAAACTCTCTTCTGACAATATTTCATTTTGATTTTTTCATTTAATTATACCACATGAGTGTCTTGTCAATTGAAATATATGAATCACAGTCTCTATTTATTTTTTCCTTGGCGTTTCTGGATGTGTTTCTAGGAATCGGTGGTTATGATTTTTTTTTCTCTTTGTTATGCAAAATTGTTTCTGATTTGTATGCATCTTAGGCGACACATACTGCTATAACAAGTGTTGATATGTTTGGGTTGAGTGGAAGATAGCACTTGTTTGACTCTACGTGAGTTCGAACAAGAGCTAACTCTGCCTTTTGATAGATATTTGTTATTATGTCATGGTCTTGAATTTGTAATGTGTATTTATCTATCAATAAAAACGTTTATTATTATTATTATTATTATTAGAAATTTACATTGTTTTCTCGGAAGATTAGAAAGAATGTAAGAACATTATTGCTAATCCATTTGGAATATAAATACAACGAAATAGATGAAGTGAGGACGAAATCGGTTTACCAAGTTCGACTGCGAAGCAAAATAGAAAGCGGTAGTCGGAAGTATAATTAACATACCTGAATAGACAAGATTCAAGTGATGAGTAGAATTAATAATAATGATAATAATAATAATCGTCATTATTCATCAACGTACATATTACCATCACAATTATATAAGATAGAGAGATAACTGGTGAAGTTGATGAAAGGGCGAAGTGTCAGCTGAAGCTGCTTTTCAACTCAACCGGAGAAGCAACTACAAATCAGAGAGAGAACATGTATAATTGAATAAAGGTAAACGAATATCATCATATTGATATTTAACACTATTCAGTTATGCCATTGTTGTACATGAAAAAAAATACATTCTGTATCATCTGCTTAAAACTTTCATACATCAATATTTGAATGAACAGTAATTCTATATCAGCGATCAAAGCAATTATCGAGATAAGGTCTAGAGAAGGTGTGGATTTTCTTTCAATTTCATCTTGAATTTATATTCCAGAATTCGGGATGAAGTTGATTGTAAAACTTTGATGCATTATATGAAAAATTTCGTGTGAATACAGCAGTGGAATGTCCAGGTATTACGAGCAAGTAATCTTTTCGTGTGTTCACCTGGTTGAAATTACGGAAAGTGATCAACCTATTCCGTAGATAGGAAGGCTTACCTATCGTCAGTACTCGAGTTATCATGAGAAAATGGAGACTACGCAAGGTTTCCAGTTTGAGCCATCCAGACTCTTTATATTCGGCGCTAATGCTGTCGAATTTACGTAGTCCATATGAAAAACAAAAACATGGATTTTTGTATCCATTGTAATCGGTTGGCATCAATCTGCAATAGTGCTGGACCATAAATTCTGTCGCAGTATGAGAGTTTGAAAATCACAAGAACAATTTGAGTTTGGTTGGTGAAATATCACCATTAGGATATAATTGTCTCAAAACATTATATGAGCCCTGACAGAGAGTACTGATGTGTTTAGTAGACCTCAGCTCTGAGGCAAGCCATAGACCAAAATTTTTGGTTTCGCTGACCCATGGAAGACGGTTTCCTGCAAGATAACGTTAACTGTTGTGATACCAGGTTACACTTTTTCTTAGGACCGAAAAGCATACTGACAGATTTAGAGGGGTTCATTTTCAGATTATGCTCGAAAGATATGTTAAGTACTGACGAAAGATCTTTCTCAATTTTATCAATATATGAATCGACGTTTACGGCAGGAAATGTAAGATAAATTTGAGAATAGTCTGCAAAGTGATGGATCGTACAATGTTCAATACTTTCATGAAAGTCAGCTATGTAAAGTGAAAAGAGAAGTGGTTCAAAGATAGAGCCCTGGGGTACCCCATATGGTAGTGCTTCTGATTTGGATGAACCAATGATAACTGATGAGAAGTCTTTAATCAGAGTAGTCGCGTCATGTGAGAAACCGAAATAAAATATTTTCTTGCACAGGACCGAGTGATCGATAGTGTCAAAGGCCTTTCTGTAATCTAATGAAGTTAGACACGTTAGCTGGTTCGAGTCAATTGATCTGAAAATGTCGTCGCTAATGTTCAAAAGTGCCTCAGTTGTACTATGAGACGTCCGGAATCCTGAATGTAACGATATAATAATGTTATGGTCTGGTGCGAACTGGGTTATTTGTTCTTTGAGTATACGTTCAAGCACTTTTGACAATGTTGGTAAGATGCTAATCGGTCATACAGGTCTATTATTCCGTAACTCATAGCGATGTCGTTATCCAACTACTATCGTTAAATTAACGATATTTGTGTCGAATCTTATTCCGTAAAAATATAAAATCGTTGCAAGTCGGTAGTGAACGACATAATATAACGTTTGTTAACGGGAATAGAAAGGGTTCAGTTGGCTAACGACTTGAAGTAGTGTTGTGGTGTTTTTGATCGTTGAGAGCTAGCTACCGACAGTCGTTTGATAACGGATCGTTCATTAATAGTGCAAGCGCTGCGAAACATTCCGTTCGAAAAAACCGATGACCTCATTCTGATTGATGATTTGAGTAAAGAAAGACTTAATTAATGATATTGTGGAGGTTGCCGGACGGAATTATGGTCCAGTTTTTTTTTCGGTCCTATAATAGTTTTCGCTTCCATCGCTGTAGCTGCGAAAAAAAAATTGTTATCGACTATTAACACCTGGTTTAGGTAAGGTATGGAGAAAAACGGCATGATCTAATTCAATACAAATTCAATAAAAAAAGTGGTTTACCTATTAATAAGTAGTGAAAAATTCATTCAGGTAAGTTTTGACAATTATTGCCGATGCATTTGCAAAGGAAAATACAATTGATTTCGCTTTTTCTACATGTGCAAAACATTGTCAGGCATTCAGCATTATATTTGCGAAGCCTGATCAAAGAATTTGTCATAGGTGGTTTTGCCATTTGCACCGGGTACAACTTTCCATCTCGTCTTTCATGACCGAATTGGAGTAAGTTCGGAGGCCCATGTATTGCAGCCCTTAAGCAATGTAAATACAAAACATCAAAAGTTCTAATAATTTCAGATACATTTCAATTGAATCCCAGCTCAAAAGATATTTTTTGGCTGATCCTTCAAACCAAATCCCTCAAAAACTACTATTCGATAGCTTATGCTGAGATGCTGAGAGTACGAAAACATCGGAATCTGCACAATTTATAAAAACTTGTTCAATTCCTTCACGAACAGCAACAAAAATATGGCTGAAAATCCTTCAATCTGCTTCTGGAGATATGAATGAACATATTTCGACGAAAAAAGGTTTCATTTTCTTTTTAATTATTAATGTAATAGTGCATTAATAATGTTAGGAAATTTTCTATGCCAGCCTTGTCGCTCGTAAACGCAGAATAATATGAATCTAACAATTCAGAAGACCTATTACCTTGGAGCTTGAAGATTTTTTGGAGTCTTCATATCCACCTGTAATGGCCAGCTAGGATTTTGGTTGAAGGACTTGATATAAATATTTGTAGTCAGTTTCAGTTAGTTTCGGTTTAGCAGTGTCTGAGGTGTTCTATTTTTTAAATGATTTATTCAACGTTGGCCTGTTTTCCTGACCAAGGCCAATCATCGACTCCGGTGACCACATATCCCACAACCGGAAATTTTGCCGAACACTCTGGTATTCCAACCAGAGGTAGGAATCCTTTATGAGTCCAACAACCATGGACTCAGGACCGCCGGCTTTACGTCTCTTCCGAAGGACAGCAATTCCTCAATATATCTTGTGTTCATTGATATATTGCCTGCAAGCTATGATATAATACTCTGCTGCAGTTTAATGAGCTTTCGACGCAGTCTTTCCCTGCTGCTTAGCTTCAGATATCGAATGACTAGTCAACATGGAGAGCTAGGCCATGCCCGTGAGGTATTCTTTTCATCATTCTTTTGTTGATTAACTATCATGATTGTAACGGTCATAGAATCTTCGCCACTTAATGTCCCCTTTAAAGTCATTTTCACAGTGTCTAAGGTTTTTCAACAAACATATGTTTCGATTTAGTTAGGTAGGTGGTGAATGAATTCGGCTAGAGCTGTATGTTGCGGTGTCTTTCTGTTCCTTACACTGATATATATCACTAAACACCGATAATGCTTCATGGAGTGTATTGCCTGACAATTTTAGATTTTGACTGCTTAATGAGGCTTGTATGAAAGTCTTCTATTTCGGCGTGAATGTGCATTTCTTCGCGGCATCTTCTATAAGAATTTCATCACACAACTTTTCCTCTGGTATAAGTTCAGTAGTGGATAGTTCCTTCCGTAATTCCTCAGCACACATGACGATTTTGCTAGAGTCTAGCCGACGTACACGTTCAGCTATTTCCTTAATGAACTTCCTGCCATGAAAACCAAAGAAGATTGCTTCCTCTCAGTAAGATATGAGAATAAAACCTTGTCACCAAATTTATCGATCAGCATCACTTTGAGATCAGGATTAAAACTACATCTTTTACTTCAGCGAGTACAGTCATGCGTTGAGCCAAGTATGTCAATTCAAAAGCGGTCGTCGAAACACCGTCTTTTATATCTGCCATTAATTTGTCAAAAGCAGTCAGTAACTATATTTGTGATATTTGTTGTTGGTCGACCCCTTTCGTTACCAGAAGATATTGGTAATGAAACGTAATTTCTTCAACACGACGTATGATATTGAAAGTTTCTGCAAAAAAATCTTCCGGTGGTTCGTATAACAAATTTTTGTGAAAATTTCATAGTATTATCAACGCATTGAAAAACAGCAAAGCTGCTGAAATTTCAGTTAAAAGATGACTTTTTTTTTATTTTGGTTTTCGTCGTATACCACAAATGGAACATCATGAGTCACTCGACGAATCGCTGTTGCTTCTTTTTGATTTGCAGGTCAGTTGATGATCCAGCTACGCCCTGTGTTGTTGATGAAGCTCTTTCTTCCAGCTTCCTATGTAGTGACGACGACGAATTTTTTCTTCGCTGATATAGCTGGCCATGCAACTTTTATACCACGAGAAGTGTTCTTCATCAGCATTCGGTTCAAACAACTTCTCAAATTTGTCTGAAATTTCGTCTTTGCGTCGATTTGCTGCATTTGAATAGTTCCTTTCGGTTCATTCACCAGTTCAGCATGATTTTTCGTTCGCCTTTTTTTAATCTAACAATTGTAGCGATATTTATTCACTTTAAAGAAAGTTATCACAAAATTCGAAGCACTGCTATTTTAAATATTGGAAAATGTATCTGTTATAATAATGGATGAAGTTCAGCTATAACTGAAGTCACAAAAATTGTTGAGAAAAGCGCGGCCCGCTCCGAAACTCGAGAGAAGGTATGTGACGCTGGGAAGGAGATTTATAATAAAACTGACAACAGGCTTTTCTGGCAACTTTCAGTTCCAGGTTTGGAAGGATCTTGCAAAAACATTCCAGTCGAGAAATAGCGGTCAACGGTTTTTGCATTCTTTACAACATTTTTTTTGAACAATTACAGCGTTGGGATCGAAAACTCCTATTATAGGACCGAAAAAAAACTGGACCATAATTCTGTCCGGCAACCTCCAAATTATTATTCATCAAGTCTTTCTCAACTCAAATCATCAATCAGAATGAGGTCATCGGTTTTTTCAAACGGAATGTTTCGCAGCGCCCGCTCATAACGCTGTTTTACGGAATAGACCTGTTAGCTGTGAAAACTCGGTAGGGTTCGCACATTTGGGTATAGGTATAACGTTTGCACGTCTCCAAGCCGATGGAAAGGTAATGGATGTTATGAAGTAACAATAGAATAATCATAAGTTTCATGGTAGAATACGTAAACCACGAAATATTCAATATTCTTCGTGACGACAGACTGGTGAATCAAAAGTTTTTGAATATGAATCTAATTTGTGCTTGCCGATTTCTAGACCTTCGACGTTGGAAGGATTGATTTGTCCGGAATGTCTTTACAACACTCGTACGGGATCACCACGGGATGTGTGTTGTGCGACACATTGGAGTTCTTCGTGAATATGGCGTTTGCTTGAATTTTTTTTATTCCGATGAAAGCACTGCATTCGGTTCGAAGTGAAACTATAGAGTTTCTCTTAATGAGTTCCGTTCCTGTTGGAAACGTGAGGCAATTAACCGTTATTTGTAAAGGTTCAGAAAATAGTTTATAGTTTTTGAACGTTATAGTTCTGACTGGAGGATAACGAACTTCGGCGGTATCGCGGAATTTCATTGATATTATTGAGAATTTGCGCTTCATAAATCGAAGTATAGTCAATTGGATTCGCAAACATATCAGATCACAATTCACTTCGCTTGTAAAGCGGTAGAACTCCGATCGGAAATATCAGAGAATCATCATCTTTTGCGATGTATTGTTGAGAAATTGAAGGAATGTTATGACAAGTTCCATTGTCAAATATCGGAATAAGGTATCAATGATATAGGGTGTAAACTCGTTGTTTTGTCAATGGAACCTTCAGAATGAATACTAAGTTAGAGTTGACTTGAAACGCTTCAAGTTCTATTTATCAATTTGTGTAATTTTGGATGATTTCGGTTGAAGTGAAAGGTTGTTCCTTTGTGAATTTTGAGAAATTCCCTGTAATGTGTCATCGAAATCATCGGGTGTTTGAGGAATGAATGATATTAACCTGAGTCGGATAAATCATCAAGAATTTCTCCAAAAAATAGAAAGCTTTCCATCAGTTCCACGCGTATATCGAAAAGTTTTAACTTTTTTTTACTGATTCTATCATTCATTTCATAAATCGTTTTTTCCATCAATCCAACATCTTTATTCATTATTCGCTCTTCTACTTGTTATTGATTCAAATATACTGCCTAGGCCGTCAATGAGTAGCATTTCGGTGTATCAGCCTCGCTTTTGATTATATTTAAACATTTCAATGCATCAGCAAATAACAGAGCTTCACTAATAAAACACCGTATAAGATCGTTAGTAAAGAGGTTGAACAACAGTGGTCCCAAGTGTGAACCTTTTGGAACACCTGGGATGAATTTTTATTTATTCGACACACAGAGTCCAAGAACCAAGGATTTAATTGTCATTGCACAGAGCTGACAGAATTTGCACATCCACTTCATATAGCCATAAATCATTCTACTCTGATGAATACAAACCAACATGACTTAAAAATTTGGCCTCCGCTCATTAGTTTTGATGTAAAAAGCCTCTACATCAACGTTCCCGTCGAAAAAAGGCAATCGAGATCATCAACAGGAAGCTTAGAGAGGACGATAGTTTGTAAAATAGAGCAACCCTACCAGAAAGAAAGAGGAGACTTATATGTGTTCCCACTTCAGATCGAAATGATCCCATGCTATGACCATTAAACTGAGTCGTGTCTATTAGAACTTTGAGGATGTGTAAATTATTTTCAAAAACTTCCGTTACCCAGAAATATATTTGTTGTCTAGTATAGACCATTTGTCCTTAGTGGTAGTACATACATGTTGATAGGTTGAATTCGATATTGGTCGAAGCTAATCCGACCAGCAGGAAGAACCTGAAAATAAATGAATGATCAACGTATGGTTTCATACGGTCAAAATTTACTTTCGTTCGTTGATTCGTTTCGACATTCAGAAGTATTGCAAAGTTTTGCAAAATTTGTTCATGAATGCTCCGTTGAATTTATCTTAAAGTTTAACTTTCATTTGTGATTCTTCGATAATTCCTGGGAAGGAATTTTTGAGAAGGAAGAACCCTCCGAAACAGAAACAATTTCTGAAGATAAACAAGAACCATTTTCTAGCGATTTCATTGCAAAAGAATTCGCTACCTTCTTTTATTATTTCCACAACGAAAAGATATGGAGGATTTTCATCATAAAATATTTGAAGACATTCTAGAAGAAGATTATGATTTCCGAAACCCTCAAAATTAATATCGATTCGAGTAAATCAGCCAAAAACAAAAAATACCTCATAGTCCCTCTTACATTCGATCAAGATTCTGTCATAGAACATTTATTTCTTTTGCTGTATCGAAATCAAAACGAATTAGACACATAATTGAGGTGTCGCTATTCTTGAAGTAGTTTGTTTTATTTTTCTGATAAAGACATCAAATTCATAGTACGTCAAAACATCGCCCTGAATTCAGATGAAGATCAAATTCCAATAATTATTGATCAGAATCATTCCGAAAAACGAATTCAGATAGAGGTTTCAACGAAATAATCCAAAGAATATGAGAAAAATATAATTGGCAAGAACTCACTCAAGATGTCGAAAATTTCATGAAGAAATGTGATACATGTCAGAAGGGCAAAATTTATAGAAAAAATTGAACAACCATTTAGTTATAACCGAAACACCATTAACAGCACTTGAACGTATAAACGTGGACATTTGTAGAAATTCCCACAAAAAACTATGCTTTGAGCATCCGTGACGAGCTAACCAAATTCACACAAGTTTACCCAATTCTCGACTCCGTTTCAGGGATCTCAATTATTCCTAGCGAAGAGCCCATTTTGGGGTCAGAAATGATTTTTATATCGAGATCTTCGTTCGTGGGTAATATTGAAATGCCAGATGGTATATATGAATTCAGAGTGAAACATGTTTCTATAGGATAGGTTTTGATTCTAGAAAGTTCGTCACCGTTTTCATTAATTTTTCGGGGTATATACATTATTTCGTAGTCATACTCCTCGAGTTTGAGAAGCCATCTGGCGAGTCTAATACCAGGGTCTTTGATAGAGAAAATCCAAATAAGTGGCCGGTGATCAGTGATGAATTTGAACTTTCTGCCAAATGACCATGGTCGAAAATGCTCCACAGACCAGATAATAGCGAGTGGCTCGCATTCGATCGTGGAATATTCAGACTCTGCTGAAGGAAGTGTTCGATATGTGTTCGCAATGGGCAAATCATTGCTTATAGGGCCATGCAGGAGTATGGCTTCCAATAGCGCATGCACTTGCCTCTGTAGTTGGTAGGAAGGTTTCTTCGAAATTTGGATAGACGAGAATCGGTGTCGAGACGAGAGTTTGTTTCAGTTCCTTAAAAGATATCTTGTAGTCGTATCCAATGGAGTATCTTTCCGAAGTAATTTTGTTAAAGGTTTAGAAATTTTCGCAAAATTCGTAATGAAGCGTCTGTAATGCCCTGCAGATTCGAGAAAAGATTTTATTTCTCATGGTTTTCTCGGTTCGGAAAAGTTGATTATACACTTTACTTTGTTTGGATTCGGTTTTGAAGATGACCAAGATAGGCTATTCCTTCCCTCAAAAATTCACATTTATCCGATTGTATTTTCCGATTCGCTCGTCGAAGTCTTTTGAATATATCTGTAAGTCTGGAAATATGTTCGTAGATCGTTGGCAAATGAATGATGATGTTGTCCATATAGACATCTCTTTCATTTTGAATTCCGAATAGAATGTTGTCCATTACTCCCTGAAAAGATGATGGAGCAACCCGAGTGGCATTCGCACAAATTCGCAACGCAGGTTTTCCACTGTTAAGGCCGTTTTCGAGATGTCTTTTTTGTCTATTCCAATTTGGTGAACACCGGAAGCGAGATCCAGAGTGGAGAAATATTGGTATTTTCCAAATTGATCGAGTAAATCAAATATCATTGAAAGAGAGATATTTGTCGCCAACTGTTACTTCGTTGAGTTTTCGGTAGTTCACTACAACGCGCCATCTCTATTTTCCAGAATCGTCTTTCTTTCTTTGGTACAATCCAAACAGGGGATGACCAGGGACGTACTATACCGTCTTCTAACATTTTATTCATTCATCTCTTCACTTCCTCTTTGTGAATTCGGGGATAGCGATAAGACTTCGTGGAAACTGGTTTTGCGATGATCTGGTCTGGGTTGATTTTTCATTTCGAAAGTTCTATCAGTCTGTAATTGTGTGATGTCGGTGCCCTTTGAATAACGTATGGAGAAGTATTGTAAGGTTCGATTTCAAAGTTAGAAAATTCTATGGTTTTCGGCATTGCGTTTGAATTGATTACTGAAATGAAAAATTTTCCATTCTGGTTGACTTTCACTTGAATAAATTTCATTTAAAAGATGATCTGGTTTCCTTAGCGTTGCTCCTGAGAATTTAGCGTGCGCGTTGTCTAATTCTTTTGAAGTGACCGTCCTGCTGATATTCCTCGGTGGTTGTTGAATTAGTTGTTAGAGATAGATGGTCTCTTTCAGATACCATAAGATGTTAATTTGATGCTACTTATTCTACTAGCGGATTGAAAACAAGAGAAAAAAGTACATACGTTTTCAAGTTTTCAAAACTCAATGTTTCAAATTTCCAAATCGGTATCTGTCGGTTAAAAATAAATATTGTCAAAATCTCATTTTTTTCCTTTTATTTAATAGCACTATAATTAATGCCAACTGAAATTCTCGAAAAGAGATAATTTTGTGAATTAGGATTGGAGAAATTCCATTGGATACATGAAACGATTGTTATTCGCATGATCGCGTACGGGATTATTGGTTGATAGCAGTCAGTTTTACAGCAGACAACTCAGAGTTTGAGCTTTCTAGAATACAGGGACGGGCTCATCTCTTTCCAGTTCTATCTATGCGTCAGATATAGCAATACTTCTAGATCTCTTTTTCCACAACTTCCTGGATGTACAACATTCTCGAATACCAAGAATGTCTGGAAGTCCTTGGCCTCCACCGAGACGCGTCTGAGTTGATACAACTCTTTTCAATATATGGAGTCCAATCAGGTTTTATATGGTCTGAACTTCTGGCCACACTACCCTAGAAGGTAATTAAGCTGCTGGCTCTCTTGAGAGGACTAGGCACTGCAAGCGGACTCATCATATCAAAACCTGTCAGTGGCATCGCTTTCAGTTTCGCCGAACAAAAATCAATACCTGGATTACGATGAAAATTCCAGACTTCTCGCTAAATCTGTCAGGATGAGGCCATTGAAAGCCATTCAGTAGAGATAACCTACGTTGTCGTGAAATCCTACTCATATATGAGGGTCATCTGATTCATCTTATTATAATATGGGGAATGTTAGTAAGAGAAGGGGAAACTCTTTCGGCTGCACCACACTTGAGCCTCAGAAGGCCCATTGCGTTTTCTTCTGTCTGCCTGTTTGAGTATAACTGAGAATATCCACTAGTTACACAATCACAGAATTTTATGAATAGGCCACATTACACAGTATTTCTAAACTGCAATTTATTGAAAAAAAAAACAGACTCCAGCATCAAGAGGATCCGTACACACGGTGGACGATCCTTGAGTGGGACAGTCACTGTTCATTAGACGTGCCTCACCTTAGTACGATGACCGGAGCAAACTGGCAACCTCAGCATATGAATCTTCATAAATATTGAGGGAGGTCAAGATTTGGTATTCAGTATTTAGTAAATTAGTCGGTATTCATTGATAACTCTTCAAAAACGGATCCAGAACATTTTTGAGAATGCAGCACATCTCCTTTTCTACAATCCTGCTGGTTAGCAATATATTGTTAGTTTTGGTGTTTTTTGTATTTCTCGTTAGCTTTTCAATGTCAGTTCATTTTCGAACATATTTTCCCATTTTTCATAATAAATATTCAATTAAGTTTTTAAATGAGTTGTCTCATGATTTGAATGAATGACAGTTGGGTGAAACAGCGAAAAAATCCTCTTGTGATAAACCAAACGAGTACCGAGTTGCGACAATATGTTCGAAATATTTCTCCTGAGTAAAATTCGACGGTTTCCATGAATTTTTGATTTCTTATCGTCAACTATGAGTAATCTTTCTGGTTTCGTTTTTATTCATCCACCTTGCGCCTGACAGAGTACATAAATCTAGCCTTAAATGTTTGTTCAAATGTTTGTTTGTTTTTTTTTTACTAACGATCATTAACACTCAGAAGTCGAAGCTTGTGCGAACAATGGATTAACGAGGCCTCTTCGTAACGTATGAATCCCAGCACGGTGGCCGGGCAGGAAATTGATTACCGGTCTCCCGCTAAAGAGGTGGACATTTCAGTATCAGAAGTTACATCAAATATTCAGCAGACATTCTCCAATGACATGTGTAAATCATTCATAGACGTTCGAGTAATTAAGAAAAAGGAAAGAAACTACTCCCCTGCCTGAACGAATGAAAGTCTATAGAATATTTGGACATATGCAAGTTTTGTATTTTTTTCCATTGACTTGGGGAAAAAAAAATTCAAAAATCACTTCCTCAAAACATTCATTTCCCCACAAAAATATTATGTTTCCTAATATCATTACCGAAAGCTCAGTTTAGAGTCATGTGAATATAGGTGTCTGCGAAATGTCAATTGATTCATAGCAGATTTTCCCAAAATCGACTTTTTCGATGTTGGGTGTTTTTCTAGTGAGGAACTTCCATAATTTATCAAGCTCAAGGGATATTGGACGAAACAAGCTTGACTTGGTTTGAGAATGAAATGTATTCAGGGGAAATGTTTTTTTTTTGCAAAGTACTTTTTTTGTGTAGGAAAATGCTCTGATTGTGATTCAGGTTTCAAGTAATTAGTATACAAATAAATCAAGAAAAAGTGGCTTCTCTGCCATCCAGCGCTTACCGCTCTATAGAGACAAGGAAGTAGCTGTTTTAGATAAACTATTTTGTCTTTTTCGTGAATATATCGAACGTCTGTGGTGTATAAACCGGGAAAGTCTGCTAAATATTTGATTAGAGATTTTGTTTAAGTTTTGCATTGACTTGGAGGAGGAAAATATAAAAATAACTACTTCACCATTATGATTTCCTTATATTATCATATAATTAGGAGTTTGCTTGCTTTAGCAACTGAAACACATATTTTCAGCTATCTAGGGAAAGTTCCTCACTATAACTTATTACGTTATTACAAAAACTCACGAATGAGAAATGAAAATGAATGTGAAAAAAAATAATTTTCATGAATGCCAGCATATCAAGTTATTCTTCATGGGACATTAGTTGTAATATCCTTGAAAAACTCATTAATTCAGATTCTGACGTCCCTGGAAGTATTTTTGAGTCTTCAAATCATCATATCTGATCCCAGCAATAATTACATGCAGCACATCAATTATTCTACCATTCATATTAAGTTACAGAGAATTTTACAATCCCAATTTCCTATCTTCCTTTTGAACCAAATTGGTTCGCAGAGAGCAAAATACACCAACAATTTGTGATAAATCATGCATAAAAGCGTGTTTCGATATCAACTCGAAACTCTATTTGTCCCAAACATGGGTACAAACATACATTTTCATTCATTTCATCCGATGTGGGCCAGAGCAGAACATAACAAAAATCAGATGGACACCAGAGGAATAAGAGTTAACCCGCACAATATGCCGTGATAAATTCCGAGTATAACTTCAACTCCATCGAACAACGTTCATAAAAGTTCAGTAAACTTCTACAGAAGATACGTTGGGTGCATATTTTATGTTTTTGAGAGCTCCTCAGATCAAGAAAATCGCTAAGGTCGCTGGCCGTGGTCCCTTCAAACAATACCTCGAAGAAATGCATGCTGCGGCATGAAGTTTATTCTCGAGGATCGACATTTTCGTGAAATAACAGTCGAGATTACTGCTAAACGAAAATCAATAGCCTAAAGTTAAGATCGAGAAGCGAACGTTGTATGAAGCAAAGAATTCTTTGAATAGCTACAAAACTACGAACATAAAATGAACCATCGATTTTATGATCACAAAGGGATGATATTAATCGATCATTGTAGATACTGCGAGACGTATTTTTTATATAAGATATAATACGGATTTCTATAAACTGCAGCAGAGAGTATTGAAGAAATGAGTTTCATATTTGAATGGATAGCTCTAGTAGTTGCTTTTAAAATTGGTCAGGAATTGAAGTAGAATCGATATAGAAAAATTATCCAGTAATCAGATTCATATAATGTTAGTTCAATAATTTTCATTCGAAGTTGTATTTCATTTGATGATATTTCTTTATCTTTCTTCTTTTTCATAGGAAGACTCTGCTTGCGTATTCAAATCCAGACTTGGTAATATTTACAGTACGTCTTCAATAGTACTAGTCTCTTATTGAAATATTAAAAATACGACATTCACTCATTAACAATTTCAGTAATCGAGAGATGACCCCGACCCAAATGTCCTAGGTTCGCCTTCCCAACTGGGCAGAAATATTTCTTCAAGAAATTTTTTTGTCGTATTGGCGACTGACTCCTGCCATGTTTCATGGTGACAGGTGACGGGTCTGCGAAAAACCATGCTGCTCCTGAGTAAGGTGTGGGAAGTTAGTAACCTGCCTGTGAGCCACAATAATCCCTTGCGGTTGCATTGGGTTGCATAGACCCACTCCCTTTGAAACCTACCTACCTTCCTAAATGAGAGGTGAATAGTTTCCGAATATAACAATTTTTATGTATTTGATTCTAGACAGTGAGTGAGTAATCGAAATGCGAACTGGTTGAGAGTACGTAGTTGATTGGTTTGGCAGAGTGGGCCAAGCTTGTATAATAAGATCCCTGGTTCCGTAGTTATCCCAATCTCACCCAAGCGAGTATTTTGACTGGCCGCCGAGGACGCAATACTTTTGTAAGGGTCCAGGAGACAAAGCATAAACTAGATGCCAAATAAACACTGTCAACCTTGTTCATTTGGCATTATTTTGAAACCTTCTAGGAAACGTTATTTCTAGAATTTTACATAGTTTTCTCGGAAGATTAGAAAGAATGTAAGAACATTATTGCTAATCCATTTGGAATATAAATACAACGAAATAGATGAAGTGAGGACGAAATCGGTTTACCAAGTTCGACTGCGAAGCAAAATAGAAAGCGGTAGTCGGAAGTATAATTAACATACCTGAATAGACAAGATTCAAGTGATGAGTAGAATTAATAATAATGATAATAATAATAATCGTCATTATTCATCAACGTATATATTACCATCACAATTATATAAGATAGAGAGATAACTGGTGAAGTTGATGAAAGGGCGAAGTGTCAGCTGAAGCTGCTTTTCAACTCAACCGGAGAAGCAACTACAAATTAGAGAGAGAACATGTATAATTGAATCAAGGTAAACGAATATCATCATATTGATATTTAACACCATTCAGTTATGCCATTGTTGTACATGAAAAAAAATACATTCTGTATCATCTGCTTAAAACTTTCATTCATCAATATTTGAATGAACAGTAATTCTATATCAGCGATCAAAGCAATTATTGAGATAAGGTCTAGAGAAGGTGTGGATTTTCTTTCAATTTCATCTCGAATTTATATTCCAGAATTCGGGATGAAGTTGATTGTAAAACTTTGATGCATTATATGAAAAATTTCGTGTGAATGCAGCAGTGGAATGTCCAGGTATTACGAGCAAGTAACCTTTTCGTGTGTTCACCTGGTTGAAATTACGGAAAGTGATCAACCTATTCCGTAGATAGGAAGGCTTACCTATCGTCAGTACTCGAGTTATCATGAGAAAATGGAGACTACGCAAGGTTTCCAGTTTGAGCCATCCAGTCTCTTTATATTCGGCGCTAATGCTGTCGAATTTACGTACTCCATATAAAAAACAAAAACGTGGATTTTTGTATCCATTGTAATCGGTTGGCATCAATCTGCAATAGTGCTGGACCATAAATTCTGTCGCAGTATGAGAGTTTGAAAATCACAAGAGCCTGACATAATTACAATTTGAGTTTGGTTGGTAAAATGTCACCATTAGGATATAATTGTCACAAAACATTATATGAGCTCTGACAGAGAGTACTGATGTGTTTAGTAGACCTCAGCTCTGAGGCAAGCCATAGACCAAAATTTTTGGTTTCGCTGACCCATGAAAGACGGTTTCCTGCAAGATAACGTTAACTGTTGTGATACCAGGTTACACTTTTTCTTAGGACCGAAAAGCATACTGACAGATTTAGAGGGGTTCATTTTCAGATTATGCTCGAAAGATATGTTAAGTACTGACGAAAGATCTTTCTCAATTTTATCAATATATGAATCGACGTTTACGGCAGGAAATGTATGATAAATTTGAGAATAGTCTGCAAAGTGATGGATCGTACAATGTTCAATACTTTCATGAAAGTCAGCTGTGTAAAGTGAAAAGAGAAGTGGTCCAAAGATAGAGCCCTGGGGTACCCCATATGGTAGTGCTTCTGATTTGGATGAACCAATGATAACTGATGAGAAGTCTTTAATCAGAGTAGTCGCGTCATGTGAGAAACCGAAATAAAATATTTTCTTGCACAGGACCGAGTGATCGATAGTGTCAAAGGCCTTTCTGTAATCTAATGAAGTTAGGCACGTTAGCTGGTTCGGGTCAATTGATCTGAAAATGTCGTCGCTAATGTTCAAAAGTGCCTCAGTTGTACTATGAGTCGTCCGGAATCCTGAATGTAACGATATAATAATGTTATGGTCTGTTGCGAACTGGGTTATTTGTTCTTTGAGTATACGTTCAAGCACTTTTGACAATGTTGGTAAGATGCTAATCGGTCATACAGGTCTATTATTCCGTAACTCATAGCGATGTCGTTATCCAACTACTATCGTTAAATTAACGATATTTGTGTCGAATCTTATTCCGTAAAAATATAAAATCGTTGCAAGTCGGTAGTGAACGACATAATATAACGTTTGTTAACGGGAATAGAAAGGGTTCAGTTGGCTAACGACTTGAAGTAGTGTTGTGGTATTTTTGATCGTTGAGAGCTAGCTACCGACAGTCGTTTGATAACGGATCGTTCATTAACGGTGTTTTACGGAATAGACCTGTTAGCTGTGAAAACTCGGTAGGGTTCGCACATTTGGGTATAGGTATAACGTTTGCACGTCTCCAGGCCGATGGAAAGGTGTTGGATGTTATAAAGTAACAATAGAATAATCATAAGTTTTATGGTAAAATACGTAAACCACGAAATATTCTTCGTGACGAAAGACTGGTGAATCAAAAGTTTTTGAATATGAATCTAATTTGTGCTTGCCGATTTCTAGATCTTCTACGTTGGAAGGATTGATTTGTCCGGAATGTCTTTACAACACTCGTACGGGATCACCACGGGATGTGTGTTGTGCAACACATTGGAGTTCTTCGTGAATATGGCGTTTGCTTGAATTTTTTTTATTCCGATGACAGCACTGCATTCGATTCGAAGTGAAACTATAGAGTTTCTCTTAATGAGTTCCGTTCCTGTTGGAAACGTGAGGCAATTAACCGTTATTTGTAAAGGTTCAGAAAATAGTTTATAGTTTTTGAACGTTATAGTTCTGACTGGAGGATAACGAACTTCGGCGGTATCGCGGGATTTCATTGATATTATTGAGAATTTGCGCTTCATAAATCGAAGTATAGTCTATTGGATTCGCAAACATATCAGATCACAATTCACTTCGCTTGTAAAGCGGTAGAACTCCGATCGGAAATATCAGAGAATCATCATCTTTTGCGATGTATTGTTGGGAAATTGAAGAAATGTTATGAAAAGTTCCATTGTCAAATATCGGAATAAGGTATAAATGATATAGGGTGTAAACTCGTTGTTTTGTCAATGGAACCTTCAGAATGAATACTAAGTTAGAGTTGACTTGAAACGCTTCAAGTTCTATTTATCAATTTGTGTAATTTTGGATGATTTCGGTTGAATAACAAAAGGTTGTTCCTTTGTGAATTTTGAGCAATTCCCTGTAATGTGTCATCGAAATCATCGGGTGTTTGAGGAATGAATGATATTAACCTGAGTCGAATAAATCATCAAGAATTTCTTCAAAAAATAGAAAGCTTTCCATCAGTTTTACGCGTATATCGAAAAGTTTTAACTTTTTTTCAACTGATTCTATCATTCATTTCATAAATCGTTTTTTCCATCAATCCAACATCTTTATTCATTATTTGCTCTTCTACTTGTTATTGATTTAAATATACTGCCTAGGCCGTCAATGAGTAGCATTTCGTGTCTATAATTGTTTCTTCGAGTTTGAGTCGAATTGATTGTGAAAGAAAGAGGAGACTTATATGTGTTCCCACTTCAGATCGAAATGATCTCATGCTATGTCCATTAAACTGAGTCGTGTCTATTAGAACTTTGAGGATGTGTAAATTATTTTCATAAACTTCCGTTACACAGAAAAATATTTGTTGTCTAGTATAGACCATTTGTCCTTAGTGGTAGTACATACATGTTGATAGGTTGAATTCGATATTGGTCGAAGCTAATCCGACCAGCAGGAAGAACCTGAAAATAAATGAATGATCAACGTATGGTTTAATACGGTCAAAATTTACTTTCGTTCGTTGATTCGTTTCGACATTCAGAAGTATTGCAAAGTTTTGCAAAATTTGTTCATGAATGGTCCGTTGAATTTATCTTAAAGTTTAACTTTCATTTGTGATTCTTCGATAATTCCTGGGAAGGAATTTTTGAGAAGGAAGAACCCTCCGAAACAGAAATAATCTCTGAAGATAAACAAGAACCATTTTCTAGCGATTTCATTGCAAAAGAATTCGCTACCTTCTTTTATTATTTCCACAACGAAAAGATATGGAGGATTTTCATCATAAAATATTTGAAGACATTCTAGAAGAAGATTATGATTTCCGAAACCCTCAAAATTAATATCGATTCGAGTAAATCAGCCAAAAACAAAAAATACCTCATAGTCCCTCTTACATTCGATCAAGATTCTGTCATAGAACATTTATTTCTTTTGCTGTATCGAAATCAAAACGAATTAGACACATAATTGAGGTGTCGCTATTCTTGAAGTAGTTTGTTTTATTTTTCTGATAAAGACATCAAATTCATAGTACGTCAAAACATCGCCCTGAATTCAGATGAAGATCAAATTCCAATAATTATTGATCAGAATCATTCCGAAAAACGAATTCAGATAGAGGTTTCAACGAAATAATCCAAAGAATATGAGAAAAATATAATTGGCAAGAACTCACTCAAGATGTCGAAAATTTCATGAAGAAATGTGATACATGTCAGAAGGGCAAAATTTATAGAAAAAATTGAACAACCATTTAGTTATAACCGAAACACCATTAACAGCACTTGAACGTATAAACGTGGACATTTGTAGAAATTCCCACAAAAAACTATGCTTTGAGCATCCGTGACGAGCTAACCAAATTCACACAAGTTTACCCAATTCTCGACTCCGTTTCAGGGATCTCAATTATTTCTCGCGAAGAGCCCATCTTGTGGTCAGAAATGATTTTTATATCGAGATCTTCGTTCGTGGGTAATATTGAAATGCCAGATGGTATATATGAATTCAGAGTGAAACATGTTTCTATAGGATAGGTTTTGATTCTAGAAAGTTCGTCACCGTTTTCATTAATTTTTCGGGGTATATACATTATTTCGTAGTCATACTCCTCGAGTTTGAGAAGCCATCTGGCGAGTCTAATACCAGGGTCTTTGATAGAGAAAATCCAAATAAGTGGCCGGTGATCAGTGATGAATTTGAACTTTCTGCCAAATGACCATGGTCGAAAATCCTCCACAGACCAGATAATAGCGAGTGGCTCGCATTCGATCGTGGAATATTCAGACTCTGCTGAAGAAAGTGTTCGAGATGTGTTCGCAATGGGCAAATCATTGCTTATAGGGCCATGCGGAAGTATGGCTTCCAATAGCGCATGCACTTGCCTCTGTAGTTGGTAGGAAGGTTTCTTCGAAATTTGGATAGACGAGAATCGGTGTCGAGACGAGAGTTTGTTTCAGTTCCTTAAAAGATATCTTGTAGTCGTATCCAATGGAGTATCCTTCCGAAGTAATTTTGTTAAAGGTTTAGAAATTTTCGCAAAATTCGGAATAAAGCGTCTGTAATGCCCTGCAGATTCGAGAAAAGATTTTATTCCTCATGGTTTTCTCGGTTCGGAAAAGTTGATTATACACTTTACTTTGTTTGGATTCGGTTTTGAAGATGACCAAGATAGGCTATTCCTTCCCTCAAAAATTCACATTTATCCGATTGTATTTTCCGATTCGCTCGTCGAAGTCTTTTAAATATATCTGTGAGTCTGGAAATATGTTCGTAGATCGTTGGCGAATGAATGATGATGTTGTCCATATAGACATCTCTCTCATTTTGAATTCCGAATAGAATGTTGTCCATTACTCCCTGAAAAGATGATGGAGCAGCCCGAGTGGCATTCGCACAAATTCGCAACGCAGGTTTTCCACTGTTAAGGCCGTTTTCGAGATTTCTCTTTTGTCTATTTCAATTTGGTGAACACCGGAAGCGAGATCCAGAGTGGAGAAATATTGGTATTTTCCAAATTGATCGAGTAAATCAAATATCATTGGAAGAGAGATATTTGTCGCCAACTGTTACTTTGTTGAGTTTTCGGTAGTTCACTACAACTCGCCATCTCTATTTTCCAGAATCGTCTTTCTTTCTTTGGTACAATCCAAACAGGGGATGACCAGGGACGTACTATACCGTCTTCTAACATTTTATTCATTCATATTTTCACTTCCTCTTTGTGAATTCGAGGATAGCGATAAGACTTCGTGGAAACTGGTTTTGCGATGATCTGGTCTGGGTTGATTTTTCATTTCGAAAGTTCTATCAGTCTGTAATTGTGTGATGTCGGTGCCCTTTGAATAACGTATGGAGAAGTTTTGTAAGGTTCGATTTCAAAGTTAGAAAATTCTATGGTTTTCGGCATTGCGTTTGAATTGATTACTGAAGTGAAAAATTTTCCATTCTGGTTGACTTTCACTTGAATAAATTTCATTTAAAAGATGATCTGGTTTCTCTAGCGTTGCTCCTGAGAATTTAGCGTGCGCGTTGTCTAATTCTTTTGAAGTGACCTTCCTGCTGATATTCCTCGGTGGTTGTTGAATTAGTTATTAGAGATAGATTGTACCTTCCAGATACCATAAGATGTTAATTTGATGCTACTTATTCTACTAGCGTATTGAAAACAAGAGAAAAAAGTACATACGTTTTCAAAACTCAATGTTTCAAATTTCCAAATCGGTATCTGTCGGTTAAAAATAAATATTGTCAAAACCTCATTTTTTTCCTTTTATTAAATAGCACTATAACTAAGGCCAACTGAAATTCTTGAAAGGAGATAATCTTGTGAATTAGGATTGGAGAAATTCCATTGGATACATGTAACGATTGTTATTCGCATGATCGCGTACGGGATTATTGCTTGATAGCAGCCAGTTTTACAGCAGACAACTCAGAGTTTGAGCTCTTCAGAATACAGGGACGGGCTCATCTCTTTTCAGTTCTATCTATGCGTCAGATATAGCAATACTTCTAGATCTCTTTTTCCACAACTTCCTGGATGGATAACATTCTCGAATACCAAGAATGTCTGGAAGTACTTGGCCTCCACCGAGACGCGTCTGAGTTGATACATTTCTTTTCAATATATGGAGTCCAATCAGGTTTTATATGGTCTGAACTTCTGGCCACACTACCCTAGAAGGTAATTAAGCTGCTGGCTCTCTTGAGAGGATGAGGCACTGCAAGCGGACTCATCAAATCAAAACCTGTCAGTGGCATCGCTTTCAGTTTCGCCGAACAAAAATCAATACCTGGATTACAATGAAAATTCCAGACTTCTCGCTTAATCTGTCAGGATGAGGCCACTGAAAGCCATTCAGTAGAGATAACCTACGTTGTCGTGAAATCCTACTCATATATGAGGGTCATCTGATTCATCTTATTATAATATGGGGAATGTTAGTAAGAGAAGGGGAAACTCTTTCGGCTGCACCACACTTGAGCCTCAGAAGGCCCATTGCGTTTTCTCCTGTCTGCCTGTTTGAGTATAACTGAGAATATCCACTAGTTACACAATCACAGAATTTTATGAATAGGCCACATTACACAGTATTTCTAAACTGCAATCTATTGAAAACAAAAACAGACTCCAGCATCAAGAGGATCCGTACACACGGTGGACTATCCTTGAGTGGGACAGTCACTGTTCATTAGACGTGCCCCTTCTTTTCGGGAGATAATAAACAGTAGAACGCATGCCCTGTGCCTTCCCTTCTGAAACCAGATATTGGTTTTCGACAGTTTTTTTCTTGCCATTGGACCTCAAAGAACATTGATTCAAATTTACTGATTGCTTCTTCGAGAAGTTGGACTTTTTGGGTAAAGCTTGAATTGGTGTGAGTCATAATACACTATCTTCGTTGAATATATCAACTCACCTTGAATATATACCAAACCAATCCAACAGGATTTGATGTCATGTATCCCAAACAACTCTCTGATATATTTAATTATCCAAAGGTCTTGTCACGTTCGAAATATATTGAATATATACAGAGGTTATAAAATGATGGGAAGGTTAGATTTCTGAAGTGGTGTATTTGTATTCAGTTTTTTCCCTATGAGTAACTCATAGTGGATGAAAAATAACGATGACTAATTATTGAAGGCAATATATGAGATGAATTATCATCTGGAATGTTTCCAATGTTTTATGTTGAAGGTATATTTCCTCAATTCCAGTTATGTCTTCGGACACAGAGAAGTCTTCCAAACATGCTCAAGGTTCAAAAACTGGAATCCCAACACTACAGTGATTCGAACTAGCGTTTGTTTTCTTTCATATATCGGATTCACAAGGTGGAATATTCGAAATTTATTCCATCTGAATTATCGATACAGTTACAGGAGGTTACTGTTGATGATTTCCGTCAACTATGAAACGGCAACGATTGAATTGTTGAATCGACAGCGCAAGCACTCAATGAATATCATAAACTCTTCAAAAACATTCTTTTGCTTCACTACTCATTCTGCTAACTTGTTTGGTGATTTTTTTTTGTATGTCATATTGTGAATATAAAAAGAATATTCGATATACTGAGAAGAGTTAACTGGAAGAATCTCCATTATTCAATGGAAAACAATTTTTTCCATTGAGAATATCAGCAAGTTTTCAATAGAAGAGGGTCTTGTCAGATTCTAAAGAAGGACGATTATATTTTCATGCATTCATTACTTCTACACTATGTATTTTTCAACTCTCAGAAACGAAATATGCCTCTTACAATGGCTTGTTTTGAATTCACCATTAAAATTTCTTCGTAGACAAAAAAATCCGCGGTCGTTAGTCTCAGTTTGTCGAGCGCAGGTAACTATGAGGATAAGTTGCTGGCACTCTACGTCTGCAGAAAGAAAGAGCTTCAAACGCCATTTGTCAAGAGTAAAACCCTCTTGGCTGATTCACACCTTCATGCATAACAACTTCAGAGTTGACCTACTTCCTGGTTTATTATGAAGAACCTCGAAAGTGCCTACCGTTCGTTGGAATTTGATGTTGAGTTCACTTTGTTTCGTTACGAAGTAGATGGCTTCATTTAGAGAGGAAATAGAAGCCGAGTAATATTCTTGTTTGATATGTCATGTGGTATGTCCAACGATTGATTCGTTATATAGTCTATATTGGTAGATCATAAAAGTCGACAAAATTCATACATACCTATGCATAACCTTCCTTGGTTGAAAAATAAATAGGTGATATTGAATATCAATGTTGGTTAAGCTTTCATTTTGAATCCTGATATCGATTTTTTTGTAAGAAAGGTTAAATTCTCATTTATTGAATGGACTAGAAATTTTCGCGCAACATTTCTTTAATGAATGAAGAAATATCGGAAATAACCATGTATGTAGTTGTAGAAACATAATAAGAATGCAAATATTCGATGAAAAGAGGAAAAAATAGTTTTTCTAACTGGAAAATTCACAATTCGCTTATTGAATAAACAAACGAGAAATACATAATAAGGTTTTTCCGAATATGGAAAAGCAATATGAATTAGGATTTTCAGAAGAAAAACGGTATCAATTTATCAATGAAAGGTTTTCAGAGGAATAAATAATTAATTTTATTTACGAACAGTTGTTTTCGATATATTATGTGTTTCGTTTAAGTCTTGAAACGATTTTTGAATATGTTATCAACAATGCATGTGTTGAAGGTTTTATTTTTGAGAGTGAACAAAAAAAAATTGATTATGCAGTTTTCCGTGATCAGAAATATAATGAAACAATCGGAATTACAGAAAAATAATACCCTGTTTCAGTTCGAATTTCTCCCATACCTAAAATTGTTCATCATAAAAAAAATCACAATTGGATCGGTTTTGAGAAATAGCGACAGTAGAATAAAGTTTCAAGTTCCACTTTGACAAAAATCATCCCTTCAATGATAATTCCCAAAGTGTAAAATTCCCTTACTCAGTAGAACCTAACCTGATTGATTGCATAAATAGTATTTATGATTTCTATGAGATCAATTTCATTTACGAGATGAAATAAAGAATGAGCTTGGATTCAATCCCAGATTACTACATGCTACACACGGGTCTAGGGTCTAGGAGAATTATTCAAAAGCAATATCTAGTTTTAAACTCAGTTTTCGATTATTCTTATGTTAATTATTCGATTACGGTTTCTCCACATATATATATATATATATATATATATATATATATATATATATATATATTTGATGAAATGTGCTGGCTGGAACTTCCGGTTGATCCGCGGTTGAGACGCGGATCAACCGGAAGTGCCAGCCAGCATATATATATATATCAATATTATATATATATATATATATATATATATATATATATATATATATATATATATATATATATAATAATCCATTTCAAATAATTGATTCAAAATTAGAATCGAAATATAGCTTTATACAAAAAATAAAGTTCAGAAAATCAGAATGATTAGACAAAAAATGCAGAAAATGAAGAAAGATGAAGAATATTAATGTCATAAAAAATAATGAAATCAATGAGGACTATGGATACCAGTTATCGAAACGTCTCGAGTAAACTCACCTTTGAACTTGTTCTCATCATTTTCTTCAATTGCTTGCAATTCATATAGGTATATTCATTTATTCATTATAATCATATTTCAATCGATGGTCATTCTTATTCTTTCTTTTTTATTCCAAATATTTTCTTATTATCCTGAATTCAGCTTCATTTTCATTTCCTGATACTGATTTTGGTGCTTTTTGTTTCATTTGAATCGTTTGATGCAAGTTCTTCCGGAAACAATTTCGAAATTATTGCTTCCAATTCGATTTATGCTGATTAAAATTCATTCTTTTCGAGTTGAATACCTCAATTGAATGCATTATGTCTCCTATTTCGATTCTATAATTACCGGTATAGTTCATTCGGTTGATGAATTGAGTTGTTCGATAGGCTACATAAAAGTGACATGGAAACAATGTCACATACATTCAAATAAAAACTTCGTATGCGCTGTTTTCAATTTTGTATTCTCTGAATATATAATGTTCACCATTATCATTATAATTCATAAAGCAATAAACGTATTTCCATTATCAGTTATAATTCAATGCAATTCAAAATTCACAATGGAAAGTGCATCGGAGGGTTCTTTACTTCGATGAATTAGCTGTAGAATAAAGAACACCCATCTTCTACTTCTTGATACTCGTTAATGGATATCGGTATATCATATTTCGCTCTGGGACACCAGGTTGAATCCCAGAGTATCCTAGACCCCACTACGACATGCGGGGCTCTGCCGTAGTGGACAAACACTTCCCTAGCTACTCGTGGGAACATTTATGGACCTAAAAACCAATTAAAAAAAAGAGAGTGAAGGTGACTAAACCGAACCCGGAACAAAAGGCGGAGACGTCTGGTGCCAAGCCCACACGGCAGGCACCAAAAATGAAAAACAAGATAATGGTATCTTCCCTGGAGGAACTAGAGCTATTATCAGACGAGGAGGTTAAAACATCTTACCTAGGAGGATCCTCTAAATCGAGGCTGAAAAGTCACCTGGAAAGGGGCCTTGATTATATAACAGCCAAAAGGCTGGTAATCAAGGAAAATTTCCTGAAAAACAGAGATCCGGTACCGTCCTCGAGTCTGGGATCCAAGGTGGCAAGAATGCCAAAAGAGGCCAGGACAGGCAAAAAAAATGCACCCGAAGGCACAAAAGCGGTGAAACGCCCTCGCTCAAGTAGCACAACACCGCCACAAACAACTCATCTGAGGAAGAAGCCAAGGCAGGAAGGAGTCACCTTCAGAGATGCCCTCTCCTCAGTCAAGGTTGCTGTGGTACACACGGGGTTCCCAGAGAACAATTTGAGCCCAGAGAGACTAGAAATCGTCCAGGACTCGATCTCTGAGGCTCTAGAGAAAATCCCCACAGAGGGACCACAAGTGCGATTTGCAAAATGCACTCATAAATCAGGATACCTGATTATAGTGTGTGCGGATCGCATCAGTGCAGACTGGCTAAGGGAAGTCATCCCAACCATAAAACCCTGGGAGGGGGCAACCCTGACAGTGTTGGAAGGTGATGACTTGCCAGAAACCCACGCCTGCACAGCATATGTTCCCTATGAGAGAGGACAAAGGCCGGAAGCAGATAGAATTCTGCGTAGGCTGAAGGTCTCAAACCACGGGCTCAACACTCACCTCTGGACGGTGTGGGGTAAAACCCCATCGGACAAAGGTCAAATATGGGCTTTCTCTATGGACAGAGAGTCCCTAGAGGAAATCAAGAAGCTGGATATGGCTCCCTACTATAACCTAGGAAGGCTGAAATTCAGAGTTAAAGGGAAGCAAGGAACCAGCAAAAGCACCGAGGAAGGTGTGGACGAACCAATTCCGGAGACCGATGAGGTACAGGAAGAGGATGAGACTACACCTCCCCGGAGCGCGGAAAGCCCTCTCAAAAGGCTGATAGCACAAGAGGGGACTGGGCCTATGGAAGAGGAAGACTCAGAGAAGTCAGAGGAGTTTAGCTCCCAGAACTAAACTCTAAGCACAGGATCAGGGTACTGCAGTTGAACCTCCATCATGCTAGAGCGTCCAGCGCAATGGTATGTAGGGGGTTCGATAAAGAAGGGATAGATCTTGCCGTCTTGCAGGAACCCTGGCTACACGGAGGGAGGATTGCAGGTCTAAAACCCAACCAAGGTAAGGTACTTTACAAAGAAGGTAATAATAAACCTCGTGCATGTATCTTATATAGTAATAAGGTTGAATGTACACTAATACCGGTGATATGCACCGGTGATGTTGTTACAGGTCTCCTAACCACGCCGACGGAGGAAGGAAACAGAAGCTGGATAGTGAGCTCAGCATATTTCCCAGGCGAGGAGGCATGCCCACCGCCGGTACTGAGTGAGTTCATCGCCTATGCGGCAAGGGCAAATCTCCAACTCATCATATCATGCGACGCAAATGCACACCATTCATTGTGGGGAAGCACAGATGTCAACCCAAGAGGTGAGTCACTATTACAATTTATTCTCACAGAAAGATTGCTAATAGCTAATGAACCAACCTTCGTCACAGCAGCGAGGAAAGAGGTTTTGGATATAACCCTAACGTCGGAAAAAGCTGGTGATACCATTGCCAACTGGCACGTGTCGGACGAAACCTCGTGTTCGGACCATAGACAGATTAGATTTGATCTAGTTACCCCACCTCGTACTTTAGTCAAATATAGGAACCCAAGAGAGACTAACTGGGAAAGATACACAGCATCACTCAGTGGGTCTCTTGAGAGGTCCATGACTGAAATACGTGACAGAGAGAGCCTTGAGAGGGCAGTAGACCAAGTGGGCAAAGCAATAGTTGAAGCCTACGAGGAAAACTGTCCCGAAAAAACAAGGCAACAAAATAACAAAAAAGTCTGGTGGAATAAGCATCTAGAAACCTTCAGAGGTGAGGTGCGGAAACTTTTCAACAAAGCTAAATTGAACCAAGATTGGACCACATACAAGGTTAAACTCACGCAGTACAACAAAGAAATAAGAAAGGCCAGAAGACAATCGTGGAGGAAATTCTGCGAGGAGGTAACAGATACCCCTATGTGCTCGAAAATCCATAAGGTTTTAGCCAAAGAAGGTACTGTAAACCAAGTAGGTTTCTTGAAAAAGAACGACAACACCTATACCACATCATTTGAAGAAAGTCTACGGATGCTCACAGAAGCACACTTTCCGGCATCAGAAAT
Source organism: Zygogramma bicolorata (assembly GCA_032362365.1). NCBI lineage: Eukaryota > Metazoa > Arthropoda > Insecta > Coleoptera > Chrysomelidae > Zygogramma > Zygogramma bicolorata. The sequence continues at coordinate 35,237 of JAVJAQ010001253.1, forward strand.
TCTCAATGGCCCGATAACAGTAGACAGTACCAGAGACAGGCCAACGGCTCTGGAATGGAGACTGGCTACGGAAATATCGAGACCAAATAGAATCAGGTGGGCTATCACCAAATTCAAACCATACAAATCCCCTGGAGTAGATGGAATGTACCCCATATTTCTCCAAAAGGGACAGGAAATACTTATTCCACACCTGTGCCGTATATTCAAGGCTTGCATAGCATAACGGCATATACCTACGATGTGGCAAGAGGTGAAAGTCATATATCTCCCAAAAGTAGGGGGAATAGGCGACAAGACACCCAAGGCATATCGTCCCATGACCTTCCCACTCAAAACGCTGGAAAGGCTGATAAATAGATACATAAGAGACGAGGTATTACAAACAAACCCACTCAATGAACGCCAATATGCGTAACAACCAGGCAAGTCAACGGACTTAGCACTGGACGACCTCAACAGGCTTCTAACGAAGTCCTTGGAAGACAAAGAGATAGCCATAACAACATTTATAGACATCGAGGGTGCCTTCAATAATGCATCCACCGAGTCTATAGCAAACGCTCTAGGGAAAGAGTACATCCCCTACTGTGCCAGTGGATAAACGCCAGCTTGAAGAACAGGGTCATTGTATCAGAAATTGGCGGAATAACACTAACAGCAAGAGCAAACAGGGGATGCCCGCAGGGAGGGGTGCTATCGCCCCTACTTTGGGCTATCCTAATTGATGAATTAATCGAAAAGCTAGTTTCCAGAGGCTTTCATTGCCTAGGATATGCCGATGACCTTGCAATTATTGCAAAAGGCAAATTTGCAAGGACAGTATCGGAGCTTACACCGTCAGCACTAGATATAGTCGACAGGTGGTGTAAAGAGGAGGAGCTGACAGTAAACCCTCACAAAACCACAATAGTCACATTCACACGAAAAAAAGTACTGGAAGGACTTAGGTCACCTGTACTGAACGGGATAGAAATTCCATTTGCCCAAGAGGCAAAATACTTAGGAGTTATCTTCGACCATAAGTTGACCTGGAATCAACACCTACAAAAAACCATAGAAAAAGGTACTGTAGCCTTCGCTCTGTGCAGAAGAATGTGTGGAAAAAATTGAGGGCTACAACCAATAATGACTACATGGCTCTATGCCAGAGTTATCAGACCCATGATAACGTATGGATCGGTGGTATGGTGGCCAAAGACCAAGCAGGTAGGAGTGGTTCGACGGCTCGGAGGACTGCAAAGACAAGCATGTCTGAGTGCCACCGGGACCATGAGAACCACCCCAACAGCCGCTTTAGAGCTCTTGCTCAATCTGCCCCCACTACACATATACATCCAAGCCGAAGCCAGGTCTGTCACGAGCAGGTTGGTCTCGGTAGTGTAGTGGTTAGCATATCTGCCTATCAAGCGGAAGGCCGGGGTTCGAATCCTCGCCGGGCCACCGTGCTGGGTAATCGCACGTAAAAAGGTAAGGCCTCGTTGATCCATTACTCGCACAAGTTTCGACTTTTGAGGGTTGACGTTCGTCAGCTGATTAACGGAAACGAACGAACGAACAGAGGACAAGCTGCACGGGAGAGACTACAACAAGCTATATGAGGAGTTGGAAAACGACCCGGTTACAAGATTGCCATCAGATGGCATACTTACCAGATATAGCTTTGACAAAACTTTCAAGACAAGTATAACGGACAGGGATGCGTGGAAGCGGGGGCCTCCCATCAATGCGGAAATCGCTGTCTACACCGATGGCTCCAAAACGAATGAAGGTGCAGGAGCCGGCATTTACGGAACCAAGCCGAAGATGAAAATCTCATTGAGCTTGGGCAAATATGCGACGATATTTCAAGCGGAAATCGTTGCAATACACCATTGTGCACAAGAGCTAATAAGGCATGATTTTTCAGGAAAAAACATTGTCATATACTCAGATAGCCAAGCTGCTATAAAAGCAGTCAATGCAAGTTACCTCAAAACTTGTTTGGGACTGCACAGACGCCCTAAAAGAGCTGGGCAGTCAGAACAGACTGACCCTAGCCTGGGTACCAGCACATTCAGGTTATAGAGGCAATGAAGAGGCCGATACACTAGCCCGAGAAGGAGCAAGTGAGGCCCTGAATGGCCCAGAACCGTATTGCGGTATAGCAAAAGCTGTACTAAAAACAAACACTAAATCATGGATTCAACAGAAGTCTCAAGATTGGTGGAACAATGCACCAGGAATGACACAGGCCAAAGAGTTTATCAAACAACCGCTGCCAACATTCACATTCAGTATCTCTACTTTTATTCGGGTTTGAAGGCCGTCGTTTTTTGGAATTTCTTCCTGATGTTTCGCTGGCTCGAGTGGCTAGCTTCTTCAGAGGCTCATTCATCTTGAAATTCACTCTGATGACTGGAGATTTTTTCTTCGCAAGTTGTATTTACGCCGATTCAGGTAGTTTGCGGTGCTAATTATTCCATTCGGATTGGGGGAATCGTCATTAATATTGATTACCTTGTTTCCCTCATCTGGGTTCGGAGAATAATCATCATTATTATCTGAAGAACTACCTGCAGTTATTATCGATTTTTTTAAAAAGAGATTCCATATTCGGTTGAGGTTGACAGCTTCTTCTTTTCTGTTGAAATTATCCGTGTGTTTGTGGATTTCTATTGCCTGCCGTACCAGTCGGCTATGGTATCCCTGGTTGGGTGCAATCAGTTTTGCATTTTCAAACAGAATCCTGTGGATACCCTCACTAAGTGCGTGTTCCGCCACAGCCGACTTGTCAGTTTGCCCTAGTCTGCAGTTTCTCTCATGTTCCTTTAGCCTTGTTCCCATGTAGCTTCTTGTGGTACCGATGTATACCTTTCCACAGGTGCACGGTATGCGATAAACCCCTGCTGCAGACAGTGGATCTCTTTTGTCTTTAGCCGATCTGAGGCTTTGTTGACTCTTCTTTATGGGTTCAAATACAGTTTTTATGTTATATTCCCCCAGGAGTTTTCCAATTCTGTCTGTGACCCTCGGGATGTATGGCAAATATGCATGTGCAACTATCTGAACGTCCTCCCATAGCCGACTGGTACGGGAGGCAATAGAAATCTACAAACACACGGATAATTTCAACAGAAAAGTAGAAGTTGTCAACCTCAATCGAATATGGAATCCCATTTTGAGAAAATCGATAATAACTGCAGGTAGTTCTTCAGATAATAATGATGATTATTCTCCGAACCCAGATGAGGTAAACAAGGTAATCAATATTAATGACAATTACCCTAATCCGAATGGAATAATTAGCACCGCAAACCACCTGAATCGGCATAAATACAACTTGCGAAGAAAAAATCTCCAGTCATCGGAGTGAATTTCAAGATGAATGAGCCTCTGAAGAAGATAGCCACTCGAGCTAGCGAAACGTCAGGAAGAAATTCCAAAAAACGACGGCCTTCAAACACGAATAAAAGTAGTGATACTGAAAACCTCGGCCGCGAAAGCCTTAACTATTTTGTCAGTACAAAATAATGTTTGAAAAATCTATTCTTTTCTATTCTAAATTTCACTCGCCTTTCCCGTAGGTACCTCGATCTGCGGTCCCCTTCATCTCCTTTTCTCTAGCATACACCGGTGCGGTAGACGTCATTGCCAGCTCGCTGAGCAGGGTGTTGAGTGGGATCTCGGCTGGTACGTGGAATGTCCAGGACTTATTCCTGTTCTGACAAACGCGAAGGGGGATTGAGGTACCTACCGGACCCGCTATATTTTTCCAAACAGTATGTCTAAATAGTGCTGTTTCTAGGCTCATAAATGAGCGATTATATTCGTTATCAAAATTCTCTACTGAGTCAGTATCACTACTTTTATTCGGGTTTGAAGGCCGTCGTTTTTTGGAATTTCTTCCTGACGTTTCGCTGGCTCGAGTGGCTAGCTTCTTCAGAGGTTCATTCATCTTGGAATTCACTCCGATGACTGGAGATTGTTTCTTCGCAAGTTGTATTTATGCCGATTCAGGTAGTTTGCGGTGCTAATTATTCCATTCGGATTCGGGGAATTGTCATTAATATTGATTACCTTGTTTACTTCCTGTGGGTTCGAAGAATAATCATCATTAATATCTGAAGAACTACCTGCAGTTATTATCGATTTTCTTAAAATGGGATTCCATATTCGGTTGAGGTTGACAGCTTCTTCTTTTCTGTTGAAATTATCCGTGTGTTTGTGGATTTCTATTGCCTCCCGTACCAGTCGGCTATGGTATCCCTGGTTGGGTGCAATCAGTTTTGCATTTTCAAACAGAATCCTGTGGTTTCCCTCACTAAGTGCGTGTTCCGCCACAGCCGACTTGTCAATTTGCCCTAGTCTGCAGTTTCTCTCATGTTCCTTTAGCCTAGTTCCCATGGATCTTTTGGTGGTACCGATGTATACCTTCCCACAGGTGCACGGTATGCGATAAACCCCTGCTGCAGACAGTGGATCTCTTTTGTCTTTAGCCGATCTGAGGCTCTGTTGAATCTTCTTTGTGGGTTTAAATACAGTTTTTATGTTGTATTTACTCAGGAGTTTTTCAATTCTGTCTGTGACCCTCGGGATGTATGGCAAATATGCATGTGCAACTATCTGAACGTCCTCCTTGTTTCGAACAGTGGAATTCTTCAGTTTCAGATATTAATGATGATTATTCTTCGAACCCACAGGAAGTAAACAAGGTAATCAATATTAATGACAATTCCCCGAATCCGAATGGAATAATTAGCACCGCAAACTACCTGAATCGGCATAAATACAACTTGCGAAGAAACAATCTCCAGTCATCGGAGTGAATTCCAAGATGAATGAACCTCTGAAGAAGCTAGCCACTCGAGCCAGCGAAACGTCAGGAAGAAATTCCAAAAAACGACGGCCTTCAAACCCGAATAAAAGTAGTGATACTGAAAACCTCGGCCGCGAAAGCCTCAACTATTTTCTCTACTGAGTGTTTTTTATCACGGAATCCGGATTTGAGTAGGTCTGAGATTCATAATAGAAATAGCAACTCGTTTACAAATTCCATTTATTATTATTGCCATCATTATTTTATAAAATAATATTTTATTTTTAATACATCAGCCTGAACAACGCGTCGTCAGGATTATTGGACCACCTCTTTTTCACGTTGAGATCGTGACAAATTCTATCAGGAATTCCTAGTAGGGGTTGAGGAACTGATTGCGGATATGTTGAAAATGCAAGTTGCCAATCTCATATCATCAATATCTAAAAAATACCAAACATCTATTTTGAACGCCCTGCGAGTAGTTACAATATTATATCATCCCATTTACTCTACTGCCAGTTGAGGATATGCTGTCGATTAACCGTGAATTCAAACCACTGTTTTCTTAGGCGTATCAATAGGATGAAATCCAGGTGATGAATTTTTCCTTCAATCGTCTTCGATGTTGAATTCAACTCAGCAATATGGCATTCGTCATCAATACTCTGTGGATAAATGGCTTTCGTAGTGGAATGAAAGTTATGGTTTGAGTCGGAATCAAATTTGTCTTCCCGGTTATATAACTTTTTCCATTCGATAGCCATGAACGTGACCGTCTCTGGGCTCTTATTGCCTTCATGAGAAGTTTTATTGATTTCTCATAGTATTACTCTGAACGCTTTTCCATCGAACTCAAGAATGATTCAGGTGGAAACGCTACATGAACAATGAGTTAATGACATGGTGAGACACGTGTATCTGTTTTGTAAACTGTCTGGTGAAAATCACATTACGAAGTATTTTTTCAATTCAATTCTGAAAAATCGATGGATCCTTCGGTAGGTTCAATGATACAAATTGAAAAATAATTGTGTGAAATTGTGGAATAATTGATTCCTATTCGTGCACTGAAATGAGAACAATTTTATAAATCATAACTGAAACTGTTTTTTCGAAGGTATCAAGGAGGTAGGTATATGAAAAAAATATTTCAGATATTCTCTCGCAAAACTCCCTCCAAACCCCCCGTTTGCCAGTTACCGCATTATTTAGATTAAATAGTCGTCGAACTTCTTTTCTCAATTCATCGGGGCTTTCGTTTCACCAAAAAGAGTTCCAATGAAAGGAGATCAACGCTTCGCGACCTTGCTGTGCAGCTATCTCAATCCCTTCACAACTGTTTTTATGGTGGATCCGTTTTCAAGGTAAGATCGGAAGAGAATCTTATTACCACTCCAGTCGGTAATTCATGATTCAAGGTATTCAACTACTGGTCTTGGACCTGTATCAATGCCGTATAGATTGAGTCTATCATCTGAAAATATGGTTCAGAGATACTGAAGAAAAATAGTTGAATAGTTGATAGTGTGATTTTCAGGCTTATAGCCTGATGGCAAGAAGTTCAAGAATATCGTAGATCAGGTTTCAAGGATTATTCTCTCTAGAATTGACAGCAATGTTTCACGACATACAAATAATATTCATGAAGGAATTATTCACCCACACTTTGTTTGGTATTCTTCTGCTCTGTTCACTTATAACTCGAAAGTAATGTCCCAAAAACTGCAAGATAGAAGAATGGAGGGTCATCATGAAACGTAATTGATATACAGGATTATATATTTATATAGTCAGAGTCTTAAAGATGAAATGACTTTCACTTTTTTCAATCAATTCAATTTCAATTTGAGTCATTTCTATTTCGTACGATTCAAAGAAATACTGGACTCCGTGAAATCTATATTTTCATTGACTATTTTCAAAAGAGAATCACAGAAGTTCACTAATGATCAAGTTCATTCTCACCACACAATTCTGCTGATATTGTTATCGGATTTTTCTCTGATTTACTAACTTTGATTTTTCTAAATTGGATATGGTACGTTGTGGAGTATGTAGAATAGTAAGAATTAAATGAAGGAATAAATTGAGATAACAAAATCACACATCATTATTATACACGAAGTGTATTGAAAATATTAAACCTTTTTATTATGTTTGGGTTTATGTTCATATATAAAATAAAAATTGAAAAGAAAAGGAGATGGGTAAGCAAAAATATATTTATTATTTGCGAACATTATGTTACATTATTCGAACACAAATCGATTCAGATGAGAATCAGCAATATCAATGAATTTGGTACACTAAAAGTTAAATATACACTATAAGCTTTTTGGTATATCAGCGGTTTTGTTTCTTTTCACCTAAACCACTCTCAACAGAATAAATAAACAAATACTGGAACTCGTCAACCCCAGAGAATATGTCATCCTTTCTCGAAGCTGAAATTCGAGTTGATTCGAGTGCTGACCAACATCCATTTCAGAAATCATAGGAGTCAGCATCCCCTTTGCGGACTTTGAAGAAAATCTTGTATATGATACCAGCAAACACTGCTCCCAAAATTGGTCCTACCCAGTAAACCTATGAAAAATCGAAATATATTCATCATTTGAAACTATTTATGTATTAGCTGAAAGAATAACTAACTAACGATTACATTTCAGATGTCGGATTCTCGGGAAATTGGTCGAGAGTAATAATAATTTTTATACTCAGGGCACAAAATGCGTTTTCGCATTCCGAGAGAGAGAGATATTACCATCGAGGCCGCTCCGGCCGAGGCAAGATAACCTCGAGGTCGCGAAAACATTCCGCGGATATAGTATACACTGGTCTTGAAACCGAAAAATTGTATATTTCCAATAAATACTGTCGTTTTGAAAAGACAACGTTTCATCGACATATTTCAGAAATATCAAATGCTGTAGTGACGTTCAGTTTGCCAGCAGTTACTCTGGGCGACGGCCATACAAATATTGCTGAGAAATGCTTGTTTCGCGTCGGTTGCAACCAAAATATTTTTGTGAGTCCAATTTCAGTCTATGCGTTTTATTCGGAACCACTTGGCACACTATCCGATTAGATCGAATCGGTCTACTATAATTCGTGAGAGCGTCAAGATGTCCCGAAGAGCAACATCTGCTATGTAAGAGCAACATTTGCTATGTTTCGACATACGCAGATATTGAATCCTGCCATTTGATGGTTTATTTTCCAGGGTCGTTTTGTGATATCCTTCGTTGTATTCTATGAGAACCATCAATAAAAGCCTTTATTATTATTATATTATCCACAAATGAAAAATAATTGATGCAATGTCTCTATTGGAAGTTGAGAAAATATTCAGAGAGCTAGTGTATCTGCAGCACTGGATGTACCACCCTTCATTCTTCAGACGTGATGTCTGATTTCATGTTTGTGCATGGAGAATCAAACTGAAGTAGTTTCAGAAATACGTTTGAAACACCAAAATGATCTGAATTCTTCGATTGTATCTTCTGATGTGACTGAATCACGCACTTTAACAGACGTTGGTCCATGTGGAAGAACATAAAGTGCGGACGTGAAAATCAATATTGTGGGGTCGCTAAGAGGGCGCTTTATAGGCCTTTGAATCCTCTGAGTTTTAACTTGTAGAAGTGATATATTCAATAATAGTTTTCCATGGCTCCAATTTCGATTTGAGAAATCCAACAAGTCCAAATTCTTTCCTAAACTATCTTGTAGGTTGGTTACTCAATAAGATGAAATGATTTTGCAATTGAATTTCCATTGAAATCTTAACTTTTTGTCAGTTAAAAGATTCAAAAAATATAATAGAAATGTAAATAACTCAGATACGGCGAATCCAATTCTTGAAGTCAAATCAGCGTTGGATAGAGAATTGAAATAACATACGAAACGGAATCAGAATACCCTCTTCCTATTCGAGAAAGAGTTCATATCGCCCTCCCGGCAATGAGTGACATTAGTCTTCAGAATTCCATGGAATTGTATATACCCAGATTCCGTGTCATTTTGATCTGGAATATATCAAGTTGAAATAGTATCGTAGATGAACTGGTTTCACTTACGTCTCGATTTGAAATTGAAAATGAAATTGTACAAAACTCTATGTCCATGCTAAGTATAAAACTCCTTGCCAACAACGAGTTGTTCGTGATATTAATGAAAAACATGATTTTTCCATAGTATGAAAATATTGAAATCAAAATGAAAGTGGTAATGACTCAGGAAAGGCTAGTTGAATTCTAAAATGGAAAGTATTGGTTGAGAAATTCAAAGACCTAGCGAACGAGTTACAATAACCCCCCTTTCCATAAAAAGTAGTAGTGCCTTTTTGCAGTGAGTTTAAAATTCTGCCTTCGTGCATACATTTTGTCCGACCTTGATCTCGAATATTGAAAGTTATGTTCCCGACCTATGAATTCAAATTATGATGACTTATATTTCCCTTTCACTGCCCACCTGCATCGAGAGTGATTACCTCCTTTGTTGAGGACCGAAGGAGATTTGCTGTTTTTACTCACCCAATGATTCTCCCAAGAATTCATTATTACAGCTGGACCGAAAGTTCGAGCAGGATTGATGCTAGATCCAGTGTATTGAATCTGAAAATTGAAAACATTTTGATTTCTCCGACTACAAATCATCGAACATGTGATGAAAATAAACTCACCCCGCACAAATGAGCAGCTGTTATGGATAAACCAATGGCAAGAGGCGCAGATCCTTTAATGTCTTTCCTCTGGGGATCGCACACTGCTTGGATCACGAAAAGAAGAAGAAAGGTCAATATAGCTTCCATTAGTAGGCCTTGAGCTGCAGTGATTTCCGTGCTTACCTCGGTAAGACCTAAATTACCAGTTTTTTCATCTGGAACTACAACCTACAAAAGAATATGTGATTGAAGTGAACTGACTGATTCTTGGTAAAAATCAATATTCAAAGTAGGGTACAGATTCCTGAACGATTCTTGATAAAAAGGAGTTCAGAAAATTATCACACCTATTTTATCTGATAGAAGTTTTCTCAAGGAAACTTTCGCTATCTTATCAAAATATACCATAACAAGTTGTCTGTGCGATTTTGAGTAACAATTACTTCTTGCTGTCTTGAAGTAGCGAGACAGTTTTGCGGTAAGCCTGTTATTGGAGAAAATCATGTAAGGAACCATATTGGTATATTTATGATAATGAGGTTATAAAAGAAAAATAATTTCTGGATATTTGAATATCATTCATTGAATTTCAAATCCATTTTTATATGAGGGGTGATTCCTGAGTAATGAGGTTAAACTAATGCAGTGGTTTGATTTTGAATTGAATCGAAAAAAGGGTTGATACAAATATATCTTTGACTGAAACTGTTTGGTTGGAATTCCATATTTCTGGAACTATCATACAAACAATATGAACTATCTGTACGGTATGGCATCAACAAGAAAGATGCAATTATTATACCAATATATATAATATATATGTATATATATATATATATATATATATATATATATATATATATATTATACATATATGCAATTATGCATATCATTATACCAATATATATAATATATATATATATATATATATATATATATATATATATATATATATTAGCGGTTTTTTAGGTATTTGGAAGTCTTCGACTTTCACGTTTATTTGGGCAGGTACGTTAATTTTTGATTTCGAGAAATATATTAGAATAGCTGGTATTCAGGAGAGAGTTTTACGAAACCAGTATATATATATATATATATAGTCTTGAAAATGGCTCCGAAATGGGAGCCGAAACGTAGACAAGTGAATCATTCCAGACGCGGATCAACCGGAAGTTCCAGCCAGCATATATATATATATATATATATATATATATATATATATATATATATATATATATATATATATTCTATCTCTAATCTCTATTCGATGTATCATATAGTTCACTTACGCTTAGCAAAGCTGATCCTCCTAATGCTCCTATGCATTGTACAACGATGAAAAAGAGAGCTTTCAATAATTTGACATCTCCTGTCACGAAAAAACTGACAGTCACTGCTGGGTTTATGTGACATCCACTAACATGACCAATAGCCTGCAACAAAAAATTCAATTGAGGAATCATTCAGAATATCGAAAAGAACTCTGCTTAAAGAAGTGTCAGTTCTTAAAAGTGCAACCTATTTTTCATAGAGTTAATCATTCTGAAAATTGAAGAGTACCCGTCGTGTATTGTGTACTCAAACATCTTCAATACAATAATATGGCGCGAAGTTTCAAGGAATATACTATGAGTGCAGTTTCTTCAATGTACACATTTTTATTCCTGAGGTATGTTCGTTTGTAGTAGGACAAATGAGAAGCACTCATGTTTTTACCATTCTCACAACAATGTTCCAACAATTAATCTGCCAATTCGAAGCACTCTGAATTCAATTGCGTTCGTCCACTAACGGATAGATTTAAAAATTCGCATTGCACACCGTAATATTAATCTGTTTTCCGTAACCTCTTTTCAGTTCTGTGGTTCTGCGACGACATTATTTATCTTGTTCCATTTGTTCGGCCTCCTTGGGTGTATTCACCACGATATCCCTCTTTCCTTTATGCGGAAAGGCTGGAGAAACCCCGCCTTCATGTGATCGTTACAATATATATATATATATATATATATATATATATATGTGAGAAGGTTAGACGACTGTCTAAGTTAAAGAAGAATCCTTTAAATATTCGGGTGTGCAGTCAACAAGGAATTGGAAAAAGTGAACTCTTTATTCTGTTCAAGCTTTCGAGTCTTTATTGGCTCTTCATCAGGAACTCTACAATGAATTAAGAAAATTGTAAGAATAGAAACGTTTTTTTAACATGTGCTTACTTACGAATGTGAGGTTTATAATCCTTTTTTAATGAAAACATGAAGGACAACATATCACAAACACATCGACCTAATGGTACAATTATAATATAAAACTTTAATTAAAAGATATGATCAATCATACATGTAAAAGAATTGAAAAATGGGAGAAGTTGTTTCTCCTAACAGGCATTGGAAACCATATTTGTAATTTTAACGGAAATGATGTGAAAAGAAGGGGATGAAGTTGACAAGTGACGAATGATTACAGTTTCCTGTGACCTTGTTGCCAACACACAATGAAAATGAATGTGAAATCACCAACTAAACAGGAGTACCAAATGTAAAGTTGTTATTATTTCTGCCCAGTAGGGGGCGACTTAGTAAATATGAGTATATGATGCTGAGATTATCTATATCTTTCCTGGAATTTATGGAATTTGGTTCTTTGAAAATTTGTGTCATTTCAAGAAAAGTTCTTTTCTTAAGATTGGATTCATGTTCCAATATCGTCACATTATCATAATCGGGTAAATGATCAAAATTGATTGAATGTTGTGCTAATGAGCAGGTTTTTTTGAGATTTCTAATATCACTTTTATGGGAACAGATTCTATCTTTCAACTTCCTCTTGGTTTGTCCAATGTACTTTTTTTCACACTGAGAGCAAGGGATACAATAAACAACATTAGAATGATCTAATACAGGATCTTTATCTTTTAATTTTGAAAAAATTTTATTGAGTACAATTTGATTTTTATAAGCAATTTTAATATTAGGAATTTTGGAAAACAACCCATTAAATTTATGGTGAAGTGTATGAATATAAGGAAGAGATAAGTAAAAATTTGGAACAATATTATGAATTGAAGAATTATTATGAATTGAAGAATTATTATGATAATCACTGTTAATATGTGACCTACAGAAGATAAGTTTATGCAGAAGTCCCTTCGGGTATCCACTATTCAGAAATAATTGAAAAAGTTTTTTTAAATTACTATTTTGTAACGAAATGTGACTAGTTTTCAGTACTCTATTTTTCATACCTAGCACTAGGTTGATTTTTTGTTTATTTTGGTGGTAAGATTCGAAATGCAAGAATCTTCCAGACGCACCAGGCTTAGTGTACCAACTGGTGATGAGTGAGTTATCAGATCTTCTGATGACTTTCGTATCTAAGAAGGGAACGCTGAATTGGATGTCTTCCTCTTCGATGGTAAATTGTAATTTTTCATGGTAAGAGTTGAAAACCAGTAACAATTCTTGGAGTTTGTCCTGAGGGGCACTTAATATTATGTCATCGACATATTTTTTCAAAAAAGGTATCTCAAAGTGAATTCTGCCCAAACAGTCATCAATTAGGTCATCCATAACATATTGTGCTATTATGGGAGAAACTGGGCTCCCCATGGGCATACCCAGGCATTGTTTATAAATTTTATTTTCGAATGAAAAAACTGTAGTGTCATAAAGAAAATCAATTAATTGGAGAAATAATGTTAGTGAAATTTTGCAATGAGAAGAGATATTATTCCAGTGTCTGGTGATACTGTTTTTAGCTAATTCCAATGTGATATTGTTGAAAAGTGATACAACATCTAAACTGATAATTTTGTAGTCAACAGGAAGTTGAAATTCATTTATAAAAGAGCAAAATTCAAAAGAGTCATTAACAAAATAATTATTATGTGAATTATATGACAGTGTGAGGACATCGGTAACAAGTTGAGCAACACCTCTATTGGGACTATTGATACCTGAAATAATAGGTCTGAGGGACAAAGTTGGTTTATGGATTTTTGGTAAGCCATAGAATTTATTAATTGTGCCGTTGTAGCATCTGTAAGAGAAACCTTCTTCTTTAGAAATCATTTTCTTTTTTTCTAGCTCTGAAACCAACTTATTGGCTTTTTGTTGTATCGTACTGGACGGATTGTTGGTTATCAACTGATAATAATTATGGTCATTAAGGATGTTTAAAGAAAGGGATGAATATTGTTCTTGTGTTAAAATGGTTGTAACTTTCATTTTATCTGATTGAATAACTTTTAAATGAGGATTATTTTTAAGAAAATTTTTACATTTAATGTAAGAATTATAAAATGGGTTATGAAAAGAAGAGTTATTTGAATGGACAAAATTGGTGATAATATTAGTCGTTTGAGTTAAAAAAATATCTCTTTCATTGTTCGGAATATATTGTGATATTTGGTCAATATCAGCTAGAAATTTTGGAATATTAATGTCAGTATTTTTCGGTTCAATGCTGAATTTTGGTCCCAGTGCTAGAAAATCAGAGATTTCAGAAGGGATAACAGTGTCAGTTAAATTCTTTATCCAGGTAGTTGGTGTTTTCACCTTACAATTGTAAAATTGTTGAAGATTATGAAATTTTTGAATGTTTTTCTTCTTAATTTGGTAAAAGTGTCTATTGTACGAAATCGACTGTCGTTTGTAAAAGTCAATGGCAATGTCATAAGGAATAAGATTATTGATGGCGGATTTCGTATCAATCAACACTCTCTCCAAACTACGAATACTGTCATGAGTAATTTTGATTTCCAAATTCAAAAGATTTTTCCTTAACCTGTCATTAAATTGTGAAGTGTGGTAGAGGGTCCTTCCTACTGCAGCAGCGGTGAGATCCACTACGTTCTTAATACCATGAGTAATATGCTGCGGGATAATGTTGTTCTTTCTGCAATTCATGAGGAATGTACATCTGTTACGTTGTGCGGCAAGCTTGGCATTGATGTTGGCCATAGTTTTAAGTTTATTCATTGCGGTGTAACCATATAATTGTTGGATGTCTTGATAAAAACCCATATCTATAAGATGTGAGAAGGTTAGACGACTGTCTAAGTTAAAGAAGAATCCTTTAAATATTCGGGTGTGCAGTCAACAAGGAATTGGAAAAAGTGAACTCTTTATTCTGTTCAAGCTTTCGAGTCTTTATTGGCTCTTCATCAGGAACTCTACAATGAATTAAGAAAATTGTAAGAATAGAAACGTTTTTTTAACATGTGCTTACTTACGAATGTGAGGTTTATAATCCTTTTTTAATGAAAACATGAAGGACAACATATCACAAACACATCGACCTAATGGTACAATTATAATATAAAACTTTAATTAAAAGATATGATCAATCATACATGTAAAAGAATTGAAAAATGGGAGAAGTTGTTTCTCCTAACAGGCATTGGAAACCATATTTGTAATTTTAACGGAAATGATGTGAAAAGAAGGGGATGAAGTTGACAAGTGACGAATGATTACAGTTTCCTGTGACCTTGTTGCCAACACACAATGAAAATGAATGTGAAATCACCAACTAAACAGGAGTACCAAATGTAAAGTTGTTATTATTTCTGCCCAGTAGGGGGCGACTTAGTAAATATGAGTATATGATGCTGAGATTATCTATATCTTTCCTGGAATTTATGGAATTTGGTTCTTTGAAAATTTGTGTCATTTCAAGAAAAGTTCTTTTCTTAAGATTGGATTCATGTTCCAATATCGTCACATTATCATAATCGGGTAAATGATCAAAATTGATTGAATGTTGTGCTAATGAGCAGGTTTTTTTGAGATTTCTAATATCACTTTTATGGGAACAGATTCTATCTTTCAACTTCCTCTTGGTTTGTCCAATGTACTTTTTTTCACACTGAGAGCAAGGGATACAATAAACAACATTAGAATGATCTAATACAGGATCTTTATCTTTTAATTTTGAAAAAATTTTATTGAGTACAATTTGATTTTTATAAGCAATTTTAATATTAGGAATTTTGGAAAACAACCCATTAAATTTATGGTGAAGTGTATGAATATAAGGAAGAGATAAGTAAAAATTTGGAACAATATTATGAATTGAAGAATTATTATGAATTGAAGAATTATTATGATAATCACTGTTAATATGTGACCTACAGAAGATAAGTTTATGCAGAAGTCCCTTCGGGTATCCACTATTCAGAAATAATTGAAAAAGTTTTTTTAAATTACTATTTTGTAACGAAATGTGACTAGTTTTCAGTACTCTATTTTTCATACCTAGCACTAGGTTGATTTTTTGTTTATTTTGGTGGTAAGATTCGAAATGCAAGAATCTTCCAGACGCACCAGGCTTAGTGTACCAACTGGTGATGAGTGAGTTATCAGATCTTCTGATGACTTTCGTATCTAAGAAGGGAACGCTGAATTGGATGTCTTCCTCTTCGATGGTAAATTGTAATTTTTCATGGTAAGAGTTGAAAACCAGTAACAATTCTTGGAGTTTGTCCTGAGGGGCACTTAATATTATGTCATCGACATATTTTTTCAAAAAAGGTATCTCAAAGTGAATTCTGCCCAAACAGTCATCAATTAGGTCATCCATAACATATTGTGCTATTATGGGAGAAACTGGGCTCCCCATGGGCATACCCAGGCATTGTTTATAAATTTTATTTTCGAATGAAAAAACTGTAGTGTCATAAAGAAAATCAATTAATTGGAGAAATAATGTTAGTGAAATTTTGCAATGAGAAGAGATATTATTCCAGTGTCTGGTGATACTGTTTTTAGCTAATTCCAATGTGATATTGTTGAAAAGTGATACAACATCTAAACTGATAATTTTGTAGTCAACAGGAAGTTGAAATTCATTTATAAAAGAGCAAAATTCAAAAGAGTCATTAACAAAATAATTATTATGTGAATTATATGACAGTGTGAGGACATCGGTAACAAGTTGAGCAACACCTCTATTGGGACTATTGATACCTGAAATAATAGGTCTGAGGGACAAAGTTGGTTTATGGATTTTTGGTAAGCCATAGAATTTATTAATTGTGCCGTTGTAGCATCTGTAAGAGAAACCTTCTTCTTTAGAAATCATTTTCTTTTTTTCTAGCTCTGAAACCAACTTATTGGCTTTTTGTTGTATCGTACTGGACGGATTGTTGGTTATCAACTGATAATAATTATGGTCATTAAGGATGTTTAAAGAAAGGGATGAATATTGTTCTTGTGTTAAAATGGTTGTAACTTTCATTTTATCTGATTGAATAACTTTTAAATGAGGATTATTTTTAAGAAAATTTTTACATTTAAACATTAAATGTAAAAATTTTCTTAAAAATAATCCTCATTTAAAAGTTATTCAATCAGATAAAATGAAAGTTACAACCATTTTAACACAAGAACAATATTCATCCCTTTCTTTAAACATCCTTAATGACCATAATTATTATCAGTTGATAACCAACAATCCGTCCAGTACGATACAACAAAAAGCCAATAAGTTGGTTTCAGAGCTAGAAAAAAAGAAAATGATTTCTAAAGAAGAAGGTTTCTCTTACAGATGCTACAACGGCACAATTAATAAATTCTATGGCTTACCAAAAATCCATAAACCAACTTTGTCCCTCAGACCTATTATTTCAGGTATCAATAGTCCCAATAGAGGTGTTGCTCAACTTGTTACCGATGTCCTCACACTGTCATATAATTCACATAATAATTATTTTGTTAATGACTCTTTTGAATTTTGCTCTTTTATAAATGAATTTCAACTTCCTGTTGACTACAAAATTATCAGTTTAGATGTTGTATCACTTTTCAACAATATCACATTGGAATTAGCTAAAAACAGTATCACCAGACACTGGAATAATATCTCTTCTCATTGCAAAATTTCACTAACATTATTTCTCCAATTAATTGATTTTCTTTATGACACTACAGTTTTTTCATTCGAAAATAAAATTTATAAACAATGCCTGGGTATGCCCATGGGGAGCCCAGTTTCTCCCATAATAGCACAATATGTTATGGATGACCTAATTGATGACTGTTTGGGCAGAATTCACTTTGAGATACCTTTTTTGAAAAAATATGTCGATGACATAATATTAAGTGCCCCTCAGGACAAACTCCAAGAATTGTTACTGGTTTTCAACTCTTACCATGAAAAATTACAATTTACCATCGAAGAGGAAGACATCCAATTCAGCGTTCCCTTCTTAGATACGAAAGTCATCAGAAGATCTGATAACTCACTCATCACCAGTTGGTACACTAAGCCTGGTGCGTCTGGAAGATTCTTGCATTTCGAATCTTACCACCAAAATAAACAAAAAATCAACCTAGTGCTAGGTATGAAAAATAGAGTACTGAAAACTAGTCACATTTCGTTACAAAATAGTAATTTAAAAAAACTTTTTCAATTATTTCTGAATAGTGGATACCCGAAGGGACTTCTGCATAAACTTATCTTCTGTAGGTCACATATTAACAGTGATTATCATAATAATTCTTCAATTCATAATAATTCTTCAATTCATAATATTGTTCCAAATTTTTACTTATCTCTTCCTTATATTCATACACTTCACCATAAATTTAATGGGTTGTTTTCCAAAATTCCTAATATTAAAATTGCTTATAAAAATCAAATTGTACTCAATAAAATTTTTTCAAAATTAAAAGATAAAGATCCTGTATTAGATCATTCTAATGTTGTTTATTGTATCCCTTGCTCTCAGTGTGAAAAAAAGTACATTGGACAAACCAAGAGGAAGTTGAAAGATAGAATCTGTTCCCATAAAAGTGATATTAGAAATCTCAAAAAAACCTGCTCATTAGCACAACATTCAATCAATTTTGATCATTTACCCGATTATGATAATGTGACGATATTGGAACATGAATCCAATCTTAAGAAAAGAACTTTTCTTGAAATGACACAAATTTTCAAAGAACCAAATTCCATAAATTCCAGGAAAGATATAGATAATCTCAGCATCATATACTCATATTTACTAAGTCGCCCCCTACTGGGCAGAAATAATAACAACTTTACATTTGGTACTCCTGTTTAGTTGGTGATTTCACATTCATTTTCATTGTGTGTTGGCAACAAGGTCACAGGAAACTGTAATCATTCGTCACTTGTCAACTTCATCCCCTTCTTTTCACATCATTTCCGTTAAAATTACAAATATGGTTTCCAATGCCTGTTAGGAGAAACAACTTCTCCCATTTTTCAATTCTTTTACATGTATGATTGATCATATCTTTTAATTAAAGTTTTATATTATAATTGTACCATTAGGTCGATGTGTTTGTGATATGTTGTCCTTCATGTTTTCATTAAAAAAGGATTATAAACCTCACATTCGTAAGTAAGCACATGTTAAAAAAACGTTTCTATTCTTACAATTTTCTTAATTCATTGTAGAGTTCCTGATGAAGAGCCAATAAAGACTCGAAAGCTTGAACAGAATAAAGAGTTCACTTTTTCCAATTCCTTGTTGACTGCACACCCGAATATTTAAAGGATTCTTCTTTAACTTAGACAGTCGTCTAACCTTCTCACATCTTATAGATATGGGTTTTTATCAAGACATCCAACAATTATATGGTTACACCGCAATGAATAAACTTAAAACTATGGCCAACATCAATGCCAAGCTTGCCGCACAACGTAACAGATGTACATTCCTCATGAATTGCAGAAAGAACAACATTATCCCGCAGCATATTACTCATGGTATTAAGAACGTAGTGGATCTCACCGCTGCTGCAGTAGGAAGGACCCTCTACCACACTTCACAATTTAATGACAGGTTAAGGAAAAATCTTTTGAATTTGGAAATCAAAATTACTCATGACAGTATTCGTAGTTTGGAGAGAGTGTTGATTGATACGAAATCCGCCATCAATAATCTTATTCCTTATGACATTGCCATTGACTTTTACAAACGACAGTCGATTTCGTACAATAGACACTTTTACCAAATTAAGAAGAAAAACATTCAAAAATTTCATAATCTTCAACAATTTTACAATTGTAAGGTGAAAACACCAACTACCTGGATAAAGAATTTAACTGACACTGTTATCCCTTCTGAAATCTCTGATTTTCTAGCACTGGGACCAAAATTCAGCATTGAACCGAAAAATACTGACATTAATATTCCAAAATTTCTAGCTGATATTGACCAAATATCACAATATATTCCGAACAATGAAAGAGATATTTTTTTAACTCAAACGACTAATATTATCACCAATTTTGTCCATTCAAATAACTCTTCTTTTCATAACCCATTTTATAATTCTTACATTAAATGTAAAAATTTTCTTAAAAATAATCCTCATTTAAAAGTTATTCAATCAGATAAAATGAAAGTTACAACCATTTTAACACAAGAACAATATTCATCCCTTTCTTTAAACATCCTTAATGACCATAATTATTATCAGTTGATAACCAACAATCCGTCCAGTACGATACAACAAAAAGCCAATAAGTTGGTTTCAGAGCTAGAAAAAAAGAAAATGATTTCTAAAGAAGAAGGTTTCTCTTACAGATGCTACAACGGCACAATTAATAAATTCTATGGCTTACCAAAAATCCATAAACCAACTTTGTCCCTCAGACCTATTATTTCAGGTATCAATAGTCCCAATAGAGGTGTTGCTCAACTTGTTACCGATGTCCTCACACTGTCATATAATTCACATAATAATTATTTTGTTAATGACTCTTTTGAATTTTGCTCTTTTATAAATGAATTTCAACTTCCTGTTGACTACAAAATTATCAGTTTAGATGTTGTATCACTTTTCAACAATATCACATTGGAATTAGCTAAAAACAGTATCACCAGACACTGGAATAATATCTCTTCTCATTGCAAAATTTCACTAACATTATTTCTCCAATTAATTGATTTTCTTTATGACACTACAGTTTTTTCATTCGAAAATAAAATTTATAAACAATGCCTGGGTATGCCCATGGGGAGCCCAGTTTCTCCCATAATAGCACAATATGTTATGGATGACCTAATTGATGACTGTTTGGGCAGAATTCACTTTGAGATACCTTTTTTGAAAAAATATGTCGATGACATAATATTAAGTGCCCCTCAGGACAAACTCCAAGAATTGTTACTGGTTTTCAACTCTTACCATGAAAAATTACAATTTACCATCGAAGAGGAAGACATCCAATTCAGCGTTCCCTTCTTAGATACGAAAGTCATCAGAAGATCTGATAACTCACTCATCACCAGTTGGTACACTAAGCCTGGTGCGTCTGGAAGATTCTTGCATTTCGAATCTTACCACCAAAATAAACAAAAAATCAACCTAGTGCTAGGTATGAAAAATAGAGTACTGAAAACTAGTCACATTTCGTTACAAAATAGTAATTTAAAAAAACTTTTTCAATTATTTCTGAATAGTGGATACCCGAAGGGACTTCTGCATAAACTTATCTTCTGTAGGTCACATATTAACAGTGATTATCATAATAATTCTTCAATTCATAATAATTCTTCAATTCATAATATTGTTCCAAATTTTTACTTATCTCTTCCTTATATTCATACACTTCACCATAAATTTAATGGGTTGTTTTCCAAAATTCCTAATATTAAAATTGCTTATAAAAATCAAATTGTACTCAATAAAATTTTTTCAAAATTAAAAGATAAAGATCCTGTATTAGATCATTCTAATGTTGTTTATTGTATCCCTTGCTCTCAGTGTGAAAAAAAGTACATTGGACAAACCAAGAGGAAGTTGAAAGATAGAATCTGTTCCCATAAAAGTGATATTAGAAATCTCAAAAAAACCTGCTCATTAGCACAACATTCAATCAATTTTGATCATTTACCCGATTATGATAATGTGACGATATTGGAACATGAATCCAATCTTAAGAAAAGAACTTTTCTTGAAATGACACAAATTTTCAAAGAACCAAATTCCATAAATTCCAGGAAAGATATAGATAATCTCAGCATCATATACTCATATTTACTAAGTCGCCCCCTACTGGGCAGAAATAATAACAACTTTACATTTGGTACTCCTGTTTAGTTGGTGATTTCACATTCATTTTCATTGTGTGTTGGCAACAAGGTCACAGGAAACTGTAATCATTCGTCACTTGTCAACTTCATCCCCTTCTTTTCACATCATTTCCGTTAAAATTACAAATATGGTTTCCAATGCCTGTTAGGAGAAACAACTTCTCCCATTTTTCAATTCTTTTACATGTATGATTGATCATATCTTTTAATTAAAGTTTTATATTATAATTGTACCATTAGGTCGATGTGTTTGTGATATGTTGTCCTTCATGTTTTCATTAAAAAAGGATTATAAACCTCACATTCGTAAGTAAGCACATGTTAAAAAAACGTTTCTATTCTTACAATTTTCTTAATTCATTGTAGAGTTCCTGATGAAGAGCCAATAAAGACTCGAAAGCTTGAACAGAATAAAGAGTTCACTTTTTCCAATTCCTTGTTGACTGCACACCCGAATATTTAAAGGATTCTTCTATATATATATATATATATATATATATATATATATATATATAACTCTGCTTAAAGAAGTGTCAGTTCTTAAAAGTGCAACCTATTTTTCATAGAGTTAATCATTCTGGAAACTGAAGAGTACCCGTCGTGTGTTGTGTACTCAAACATCTTCAATAATATATGAATAATATGGCGCGAAGTTTCAAGGAATATACTATGAGTGCAGTTTCTTCAATGTACACATTTTCATTCCTGAGGTATGTTCGTTTGTAGTAGGACAAATGAGAAGCACTTATGTTTTTACCATTCTCACAACAATGTTCCAACGATAATGTTCGCCATCTTCGGGGTTACAATGATAAGTAATGATTTATAAAAATATTCTATCTACACCCGTACTCTAATAATACACTTATATGCCCACAACCCTTTTTATAATGAAGTCCATCACGATACAGATTTTCAACCAATAGAAACATATTATTTTTCAATCAAGCATGATGGGCATGCTCTGCATTTGACTTTGTCAAAATCGATATAGGTATTGAATTTTTGAAAAAGATAGCTAAACTTCGATAATCATAACAAAATGTCTGATACCAGCGATATGGGAGAATCACCTTCGACACCTCCACTGGCAGAAATATAGTTAGAGTGATTGAATTTTTCATTTGACAAATGCATGATTTATTCCATTATTTTTTCAATCAAGTTTTTTGAGCTCTTGGTAGCCGAGTGGTTAGAGGCGCTGGGATTATATCAGCTAGATGGAAGAGACATGGGTTCGAATCCGGCCTCGAGTTATCTTTTTTTTTTTCATTTTTGATCTCCTCTTCATTTCTCATCGTCTTATTTCTCGCAGTAATACCATTGATTACAATCTTGTAGAATTTTTCAGGAAAATTCGTTTAATCAGTGTTATCGTGTGCAATACAAATATAAAAATATAATATTTGTATCCCTTCACTATTTATCGGGTGTAGAGAAAATAGCGTATGCAACTCTCATGTAATGCATCAACCGGGATACGAAACGAGCCGAAGGTGAGTTTCGTATGGTTGATGCGAGTGTATTAATAACCATCATTACATGATCGTTGCATAATATACTATTATTCGTTTCCAGATGATATTCAGCACTATCATTTATGAGCTACTCACCTCGATTTCATTTTCGAATGTGTTTGTCAAATAGATGAAATTGGGATTTTCTTCTCAAAAAATATTGAAACTTGGAGGAAACAATAAGGTTCAGTATCTAGATATATAATTAATTTGTGAGGGTAATAAAATTAATTGTTTCAGATGTAAATAAAAAACCAATTGGTTTTGAAACCTGTCTCGATTTCAATCCCATTCATCCGTCACATAGAAAAATAAATATTATCAAACAAAAAAAAAAGGAAAACAGAAATCCTACAAATACAACCGGTAGTCGCTGCTCAAAAAATATCAGATAAATATCTGGGTTGGTTTGGAAACGCGAGAAATAATACACATATAATTGGTTGAAGAGTTTTGAGGATTTTTTGAATATATCTAATGATAGTAATGTTTATTACAGTTCAACGAACAACAACATTCATCTTGTACAGATATACATATATAAATACAAACATATACATACATACGTATAAAAACACATACAAATGAATAAACATTGATACTCACAGAAGCAAGTGATTGCTCGTGCGTGAGAGTTTACAATGAAATAAATATATAATAAATACCAACGTAGGAACAATCAGGGTACATTTGACAAAATCGGAATATATTTGACATAATCCAGATAATTTCGACATAATCAGGATATAATTGACATAATCGAGATAAAAGTATTTGAATAATAATGATAATAATGTCATTTTTCAGGATATTTTGCCCAGTCTGGATTTTTTTTTCGAGTCATTCTATTGTGGACTTTATATTTGAGAGATTTTACTTTGGTAACAAATTTCAGTTATGGAGGAAGGACGTTATATAATTTTGGGGCCGAATACAGCAATCTTCTCTGTTAAACATTCTTATCGGACTTAGGTACTTTCACAGTAGAGTATTTATTCCTAGTGAATCTACTGGGAGACATTCAAATGAGAATATTCAATAATACCCGAAGTATTTCATTCAAATGTTTTCTATAGCAAGATAGGAAATTATTTTCGTCCATATCGACACGAGTCCGTAGTTTCAATCATGAACCTGCTTTATGTGATATAATAATAATTGCTTGAAGTAAAGTTTTGTATGACAAGAGACAGTGTTTGGGTGGAGCTGGTTTGTCTTTCAGAAAAATTACCACTTAGACAAACGGATCTTTCTCTGAATACCGTGGTGAATTAATCCAATGAGGCCGAACAAGGTGAAACAAGAGAAATGTCGCCGCAGAACCATAGACCACGAAGATCGCCAATTTCAACTCTTAGCTTTCAAGGACCGCATTACATTCACAGAATGAAAACACAGTTATCTTCATTGACAAATTCATACTCTATGTGCGAAGGCATGGTTGTGTAGGGAGACGACGAAGCGATACACGTAATAAAATAAACATCGGTAGTAATGTACAATAATTTCATAAGTATTCATTTTAATCGATACAGAAAACCGGAGGTTTAACTTGTGTCATTTCTCTATCCGTAATAGAATAGAATAGAAAAGAATAGAATAGAATAGAATAGAATAGAATAGAATGGAATGGAATGGAATAGAATAGAGTGGAGTGGAGTGGAGTGGAGTGGAGTGGAGTGGAGTGGAATGGAGTGGAATGGAATGGAATGGAATGGAATGGAATGGAATGGAATGGAATGGAATGGAATCGAATCGAATCGAATCGAATCGAATCGAATCGAATCGAATCGAATCGAATCGAATCGAATCGAATCGAATCGAATCGAATCGAATCGAATCGAATCGAATCGAATCGAATCGAATCGAATCGAATAGAATAGAATAGAATAGAATAGAATAGAATAGAATAGAAGAGAATAGAAGAGAATAGAAGAGAAGAGAAGAGAAGAGAAGAGAAGAGAACAGAACAGAACAGAACAGAACAGAACAGAACAGAACAGAACAGAACAGAATAGAATAGAATAGAATAGAATAGAATAGGAATAGAAGAGAACAGAACAGAACAGAAGAGAACAGAACTTTATTGGTGTTTTTGAAGTATTTTTCATTACACACGTCAAAGAGTTTGGAACATGTCCATTGTAAAAATGTCATTGCGAACATAACAAATGAAAACAACATTTATACGTACACAACAAATTGTGGTTTGAAATATGTTTGGGGTAATAAGATGGGTGTTTTCACTTATCAGGGTGTTTACACAATATTATAGTCTGATAGATCACTTGACAGATATTAATTTACAGTATAAAAGCTATGTTTCAGTAGAAGCTGTTTGAACGCTCGTTTGAATTCAGAAGAGTTGAGCTTCTTGAATTATTCAGGCACTTTATTATACATATTTAGGTTTACTGAATTTTTTGATGAAATATTAAGTCGGAATCTAGGATTGATGAGCTGGGAGCTATTTCTGGTGGGATAGTTGTGTGAACATTTGTAATTGTTAAAGCGTTGGATATGGTTATGTATTTCGATCGAACAGTAATAAACGTAAAGGGCAGGTAGGGTCAGTTTTCTCAATGATCTGAATAACGATTTGCATGAGTCTCTATAACTTGCTTTGGCGATAACCCTGACTGCTTTTTTTTGCTGAATGAAGGCACGTTTTGCGTGGGTAGAAATCCCCCATAAAATTATGCCATAAATAAAACGTTAATTGGAAAAGTTCAACGTCGTGTCCTAAAGTTTATTTACTCCAAATTTTTTGGTATCTATCCTGAGAGGAGTATTCCATATGGATTTCTCAGCGCAACAGTCAATATAGAAAGTCTTGAGCTACGCAGAAAACTTGCTGGAATCAACTTTCTATATAGGTTACTGCACAACAACGTGAATGCTTCAGAGGTTTTATCTCTCATAAATATCTGTGTGCCTCAGTTTAGGAGAAGTACGAAAACTTTTTATTGACAACTGGCCAAAACTAATTTGTACCTCATGTCACCTATCTTTAGTATTTGCAATAATTTCAATTCAATCTGTGTGATATCAATTTTGATTCCCTAGAATATATTGTAAAAACTGCATCTCAGTTTTTCATGGAGAATTCTTAATCTTGGCGTAGAATTATTTTATAGGTTTATATGTTTTTCTTTTCCATTGCTCCATTTTCTATTTTGTTCATCTTTTTGGCGAATTGTAATGTCGTAGTTATAAGCACCAATTACTCTTTAACATATGTAGTTAACCCTGTCGATGGTTTTTTCAACTGTTGGGTAAAAAAGGCTATTATTATTATTATTATCATGCAGGATTACCATTCACTACAATCAATATAATGCATGTTTCAATTGCCAACCGATCACTTTGATCCATTTTCCAGCAAATGAAATATTGCTCGATTGTTTTGAATTGCTAATTGAATTTCACTTAACAGTTTGTCGATTACAGAGAATCAATGTTTACTTTTTTTAAATAAAATTGAATATTTTGCCCGATTCAGTTGTTTTGTTACATCCGTTGTTCATATAAGGTTGTAAAAAGTGGTTTCACATCAAGATGAACAATACAAGTGATTATTGCTGGGTGCCTTATGGTATATGTTGATTGCAAAGATACATTCTGTTTATGTGAGAGAGAGAAGGCAAAGCTTTTTGAGGTCTACATCACTTTGCTTCTTTCTGCATGGCAATAGCTGAGATGATTGTTGGATGATCAACTAGTTACACCCAGAACAAAATCTTTCTTATAGGCCACATTAGTTTTGCACTGCACTCCATGGATGAAAAAACGTACCTACTTGGGGTCCTTAAACAATCGTTTGCCAAGATGATGTTCGTCATCAACCATCGATACAGGCGCCGGAGCTATCTTAAATATGTCCATAAGATAACCCAATGGGCACACGTACGTTGATTCAACGATTTTTCAACGTTGTATCGTTGAAATATACGTTACCAGTTGAATGGTCAACGTTGTCATTTTGGTTATAACTTCTAACGTGTTTAAGTTACGTGTCAATAACATTGATTTCAACGTAATAATGTAATAATTATTATTGAAAACTGGTGAGAATACGTTGTTTGTGAGTGTGATTCAAATGCTATAATATTGAACGTTATTTTAACATTGTATTGAAAACATTCAGTAACCAGTAATTGGTGCAACACGTTAATTAGACGTTTTATGATAACGATATATATATATATATATATATATATATATATATATATATATATATATATATATATCTCCATTTGACGTTAAAATAACATATAATTCATACTCTGTTGATCAATTCCATAACATACACGTTTGTGTGAAACATGGTATCAACGTTCACATCGAACGTTTTTTTCAAACGACTAATCAACCTTCTTCGACTCATCTGGTTGATATTTATAATAAAATATACATTTCAAATCCATTATGAACCTACGTTATATTCTTGTTACCAAATGATTTCGATAATATGCACTATTCTCCGAAGTGATTTTTACATTATCAAGCAACGTTATTTCAACATTGTACTGAATGCTTTCAACAACTACTAGTTAATAGGCCCCATTGATAATACGTCATACATGAATGATGTTGTCATGTTCTCATTAAACGTTTATATCTCATAGTATTCATGCTCCCAGTTGATGAATTACGTAAGAAACACGTTAATGTTGAACATTTTATCAACTTTTACATTGAATGCATTCTTCAACAAACCTATCAATTAGTTTATTACCTTATTGTTGTTGGAGATGAATGAAGATACGTATTCAATCAGCTATCAAACAACTATTCAATCTTATTATCCCACTGTATTGATATATTCGTTGTTCATGTGTTTTATTCATTCGTTACTACGGAACGACATCGAAACAAGTTATTTACATACATTCGAAAACCACTGGTTGATGAAACACGTTGATTAAACGTTTCATTAAAACAATATCATCAACTCCCAATTCAAATTTAAATTAAATATCATTTATACTCTCTATTGAATAATTCGGTAACATATACGTAAGTGTAAAACATGGTATCAACGTTCACGTTGAACGAATTGCTTCCGCGCAGACTCTGTTCATAGCGCTCATCGATGTATCTCGTAGCTCGAGCTCGTAGCGGTTATCGCGAACGGCAGCAGGTCATGTTGACGGTTGAGTTATACCCACTTAGTTTGTGATATAATAGTGTTGTATAATCATTTTTGAGTTGGTGAGTAATACTTTAGCATTTCAAGCACATATAATTCAAATATTCTCTAATTTCAGTTTAATCACCATTACTTTTTGCCTACTATCTCTATTTTTCAGGAGATTCTCCACCATTTTGATTTTGTCAGAGCGTCTGAGGTGATAAGAGAAGGAGGACTTGACTAGAAGAATGCTTGGGAAAGAAGAGATAAGATTCCTTTTGATTAATCCAAAACAAAGGAGTTGTTGCTGGATCGGGGAAGGAAAATTGATACTGAAGGGGTTATATTTCATCTTAGATTTATTTTTGAATATGTCACTATGGACATAAAGTTTGTATAGTGATATAATATACGTCAACGTTATGGAACAATGTTATTTCATTATTATACTCGTGATATATTATTGGAAGACCACGTACTTTGAAGACATAGTTTATGGTGAAAGTAAACATTATTTTATATGTAATTGATTGAGTAAATAAACTTGTGAGGTGATATAATATACATTTATGTTCTGAATCAACATTAGTATTTGGGTCAAGATATATTATTATATAACGTTGATGAACAACGTTTATCAAAGGTATAAATGATGGTGGAAATGAATATTATTTATACATTATTTATTACATATATAAATTCGTATAGTAATATTATATAGCAACACGTTGTAAATGAACGTTCAGATCGCGCATGAAGTAAATTATAATAATACGTTGAAACACAACGTTTCTCAATACTCTAATTCTCGATGCAAGAAAACGTTACTTCCCGCGACATTTTTACTGTTTTTCAACGGTTGGTTATGTAGCATCTTCTCAACGTGTTTTCAACGTACGTGTGCCCATTGGGAATATACCTGTAGCCTTAAACCTGTGTTGTACTCCAAATATTTGTCATGTTATCCAAATATCTACAATCTCTGTATAGTTCTAGAATTGGTAGTGTATGTTCACTTCTGCTTCACTAGCATCGAAGGAAAAATCAATTGTGACAACTAGAAGTAATTGAAATGTTGTGGGAAGTT
The DNA here is from genome assembly GCA_032362365.1 of Zygogramma bicolorata. Lineage (NCBI taxonomy): Eukaryota > Metazoa > Arthropoda > Insecta > Coleoptera > Chrysomelidae > Zygogramma > Zygogramma bicolorata. The sequence goes on from JAVJAQ010001253.1 coordinate 64,515, forward strand.
ATCATCAACAACAGCTATATTTTGGTGTGGGTGTTGGTCATGGGAGAATGAAAGCCCACAATCCATCATTAATCCCACTGATAGAATAAGTTCATTTGCATATAAAATAATCATTCAATAAACGGCCCATAAAAAATCTCTGAAAGGAAAATGCGCCATTGTAGTGATGAGATCGAAGTTCAAATACCTACTCGACGATTCATATTTATAAATTGCTTTGAATTAATTCGAGCTTATACTGTTAAAAATAATTCAACTTGCTATGATACCGAAATTAATGGTACGAAGTCGAAACAGATATACTTTGATGATAATTTGTAATTTTATTATACAGAGTGATTCCTTCTCAGAAAAAGAAAAATTAATTCAGATATACTTGATCTAGAAAGCATTATAAAATGGAACATATTGTTCATCAAAGAATGAACAATTTATAATGGATGCATTATCAACACAGTTTCAATGTTCGAGTGGAGTATCAGTCCAATGAAATAGTATTATATCACTTCGAACATGAATTGTCACTACTATTCTTCAGGTTGAAGAAATAACTTAGATTTCCAGGAGAATATATTTCCTGATGAGACTTTTCCAAATATGTGTCACATTTGGTCTGATACTGTTCGAAAATGTTCCGGGGTAATTGAGGCCCGCAGGAAATGAAATCGTATGCCTTTCTGAATTTCCAGTTATCGGCATCATTCCATTTGTCTCGAACATATTCAAATAATATGTGATTTAGGGCAAAGGTTAAAGAAAAGTCTTCCTCATTCAGTCGAGCTTTCGGAAATGTTCATTTCCCTTATCAAGACAATCTGAAAGGTGTAAAGAAAAACAATCTTGAGAAGAAACAATATTAAAACCGGTATAATATCATGAGTACTCACAACTTAAGGATGTGAAAAAATCAGAAACGATGTATCACACATAAAGAGAAATTCCTCATTGAACGTCAACTTTATAGTTAAATATAAATATTTGTAACACTGTTAATGTACATTATGTATAGAGATTAAACTGATATTTGTTGAAAACTTTCGAGAAGGAAGAAACAAGTGAATATGTGTTTAATGGCGGTTATAACGTACCAAAATCAATAATTATATTATTTCATACGGGAGAGAAACCGTGAACGGGTATTGGTTGGAAGTGTTTCTAAACTGATCAGTGTAAGTCAGCTGTCTAATCGAATCAGTTCAGAGACGCTTCCAACCAGCAACCTTTCACAATTTCCCTCCCGTATGAAATAATAACATTATTGTTTTTGGTTCGTCATAGCCGCCATTAAACATATTTTCACTTGTTGCTTCTTTCTTTCCGAAAGTTTTTAACAAAGTTAATGCTATCTCTAATGTGCGTCAACAGTTTAAGAAATATTTATATTTCACTATAAAGTTGACGTTCAATGACGAATTGCTCTTCATGTGTGATACATCTTTGATAACTTTTTTTTCAAGTTTCAAGCACTCATAATCTCACACCGATTTTGGCGGATCCAAGATGATGGACGACTTTATATAGTAATCATGGTCCGATTCTATTTCGAATTGGTATGCGGGAATTTTTGGGAACTGAAACCGAGACGTTGGGAATAACGGGAACGGGATGGAAGGGCATTGCAACGCATGCCAGTTCAGCTAGTTTTTGTGAAAAATTTATGATTTTCCAATCCAAAAATACCTTTATAGCGAACTTGAATGACCCTTTGAATTCGTAAATTTTCACCCAGAAAAATATAATCGCTGACCCCGAAAATCTCCTCATACCAAGTTTGAATATAATTGGACAATAATGACAAACATCTTGAATTTCATGAGAAATATATGATTACCAAGACCAAAAACCCCAACATTCTTTTTTTCAATAGAATCAAGCTATGATCACAGAACTATTTCTCATTTTCATATATGAATTCAGACAAAAAAAATCATTGACATAATTACCGGTCCCTTAAACCCAAATAAAATCGGACCATGATCAAATTAATTAACGGAAATATTGGCATTTTTTATTTCCAACAAAAAATTCAATGAAACATTTCATGACAGCTGTTATAAAAAATTATTAAACATTGAATTTTAATTGAATAAAATGTTTTTATGACGGACTGAACAGTATAAAATATTTTTTCAGCCCCATAACAGATTATACCTCCATAAGGATTATCCAAACAAAAAAGGTGGGGCCCACGTTTTTCCTCCAAGAAATCTATATGAGTTCATTAATCTGTATGGGTCTTGAACACATTCCTCAATACTTTTCACTATATCTTAAAAACATGGTATATTAAAAAATTTTGTATTTGATGATTATTTTCTGATTTTTACTGTTGTTGTTCAGAATATCTTGCAATCATTACACATAACCCCAAAAAATCCCACATACCAAATTTGAATCGATTCGAGCTATGATAACAGAACTCTTTCATCATATTGGAGCCGCCGTCTTGACAATAAATTGTTATGTCCAACCCTCAAAAACCCTCACATACCCATTTCAAATGGCATCGGACCATAATCACAAAACTTTCTCGCTATCTCAGAGCCGCAATCCTAATTTTTCATAATGCACTGTCATGCACTTCTGAGCTATGGTCCAAATTTCGAGTATCTAGCTAATTGGGAAGTTTAAAATCAATTACGAAATCCCACCCAGACAAAACAGAAAACGAGTTAATAAATTATGTTAAAAAAAAATCAGAATTTTCTTCATTTTTTTCGCAAGGAAAATTATATGAATAATTGACATCAAAATTATGAACTCAAATTTTATTTCACTTGCACTATTTTACAAGTAACAGGTAGGTGAACAGAGAAACCGATGAATCAAGAAATAGATAAAGAAACGCGACAAGTTGAATAAAAGCAATGTGGTTGTGGCATTAACTCATACGAAAAGAAGTCATCCGTATTTTACTGCCGTTATCATAAGTCTTCTATTTTGGGAGGTATGCTGTTGCCCTGCATTGAGAATATTCTCGCTACAGAACCTATGACCTGGAACCGAGAAAATTCAATGTTTCCATTTTTGGAGGTGACAACCACACGCTGATTCACAGAGGTGACGACGTTGAAAATTAAACCTCAAATGAATGCGACGCCAGCATCAGTGATATACAGTTGAACTAAAAAGTTTTCGAATGGGTGAAAATGGGTCCTAGTGACCTCCGGACAATTTTTTTATATGATGATCCTTGGAACCTCTTGAACGTATCTGTCCAAAAAAAGGAGAAACGTTGTCACCTTCGAAATTTGAGCTGTCAACGTAATATATGAGGTGACAACGATGTTTGAGTGTCCGTTTTTACAGTGGTACCTCTTATCAGTACATAACGATTTTTCAAATTGACAAATAATTGTATAATATTGTAGCTTTCCCTGAAGATGACAATTAACATTGTAGATATATTAGATTTCATGATATTGGAATTTATGATTGAAGAGCATACTTCCTGCATGCCGTTACCGAACTATTCTTCTACATTTGTTTCTAGGTAGTCAGCAAACAGAACCCATCCCCTATATATATATATATATATATATATATATATATATATATATGCAGGAAGTATGCTCTTTAATCATAAATTCTAATATCATGAAATCTATATCTATCTATATATATATATATATATATATATATATATATATATATATATATATATATAAATATATATATATAAATATATATATTACATTTATATCGGAATGCAAATTTTAATTTTTCATTAATTTTTCTGAAAGATGCCACGATAAGTGATATCGTTCGTCCTCTTATCTTGTCAAGTGTCAAGACTGAGACAATAATCTGCTGCTATATTTATTGATAGTAAATTACAGACTCGACGGTGTTTACCACAAATATTGTCTCAGCATATTTGAGGAAATATTTTCTGGATCAATGCTAGTGTCTAGAATAAAAAAAATAATCACGGCAATGCTTTTTAATCGATGTACTTCTATTAGTCTGGATGTGTACATTTAAATTCGATTCTCGAAATGAAGAACTCGAAATGATTATTTACTAATGGATATTATTTTCAGAACCATGGCAACGAGTTGGACATGCCCACCGACATTTCGTAAGAGTGCGAAATATTATTTTTCTCTGTTGAAACCTATGGTTATCCATACCTTATGAATATGATGGTAAAAAATGGTGTCATCATTTGTACAAGTCATGTTACAAAAAGTGTACCAACTTATCGAACTAGGAATCACAGAGGTCATACGTCCACGCTCTACAACACTCCTAGGGATAATGCTGATTCTGAAACCTCTACTCATCTGTCCAATGAGGCCAGTGCTCTCTGGATTTTCCAGAAAATTCATCATCAAAGAACATTTTCAGATCCATGTCCACTACAACATATATCACGCGTACCACAAGAACTACAGTTGAACAGAAATACATCGGTACAGTACTGATAACTGTAAAATGAAAAAGAGATTCGAGTGGAAGTATTAAGGTCAAGAACCTTCCGGAGTTGCCCTAACCATCTTTGAAGTAGAAATGCATGCTGCAGAGGTGTGTTCTCTGAAGTGTCCCAATCTCAGCGTGTGTATCTATAGAGTATCAGAAAATCAAGCATTGGAAATATATTCGTAGATGACAAACTCAGAAAGTTCAAGTAACCTTGATTTGGGTAACAGATCATAAAGGAATTAAAATATAGTGGGCAAGCAGTGTAAGCTACACTTTTCGTTTTGAACTGTTTTTCACTCTTCTATTATAATCGATGGAGCTGAGTGGAAGAAAACAAAAGTTGTTGTTGAAAAATAAGTTTTTGACAATTATTACTGTCATCGATATCGTTCAATTTTGTATGTTGATTCATTAAAGAAAAAACTACAAGTACAATATTCCAAGCAATTATTCCAAAAGTTTACCATATACAGTCCATTATTATCACAATTTACATTGGTCCATCGATCACGGATATATTGGAACCTGGCGATAACGTATTCGAGAGGACACGAGATCAATATACATAAGAAGCGAATTTTGTCGATTCCAGACAAGACAGGACTATAGGAGTGAGGGGTACGTTACTGTGAAAGCAATAATCCTATTATATTTCCTTCAGTTTGAGAAAGAGGAAGTACAATTTTCAATTTGAAGCTACAATAATCTCTTTCGAAGGGCAACCATTAATATTTCACCATATTAACGTGTATAATTAGGAACTAAAATCAATTTTACTTGATATAATCCTCGAGGATCACAGTACGTATATACCTTCTTCAATTCATATTCAACTGTAATGGAAGACACATTAAAATTATTGAAATTCAAAAGAGGTCAGCTTAAGAGTAAAATTACTCGAGTCAAAAATTTCATTGAACGCCTGACGTTCACATCAGGTTTCGTTTTGAGAGACAGTTCCGAAATTGATACAATCGCTCTCAAATTGGAATTGATAGCACCAAGTTTGAAAGAGTTTGAGACTATTCAGAATGAAATAGAAATATTATTCATAGATGAACTCGACTCTATGTTGAGAGAGGAAGCTGAAAGAGAGGATTTCGAGAATAATTATGTTGAAACTGTAGGAAAATTGAGAAGCATAGTAAAAGTAAATACACAAATTTCTATTCATTCTATTTTTAATCAGGCTGACAATCAAAATGACATTGACAATATTTCACCTGTGGTATTCGATAGTAGTGATACGAGGGAAATACAAAATGAAGGCAATACTGATATTACTCACAGGTCCGTACTAAATCAGGGAAACGAAATTCCAGTCCAGCATTAATTTCAAAACAATATATCTAGTATAAGATTTCCAACGATTAAGTTACCAAATTTTGATGGACTTATAGATAATTGGCTGGAGTTTCGTGAAATATATACTGACATGGTTCATAATAAGACAAATTTGAGCAATATTGAGAAATTTCATTATTTACAATCTTCTTTAGAAGGTGAAGCAGAAGAATTATTGAAGGGAATTAAGAAATCCGATGCGAACTATACAGTAGCTTGGAATTTATTGTGCCAATATTATGAAAATAATAGTTTGATAATTTTCAATCACATCAAAGCTATTTTCGATCAGACTCCAATGTCTAAAGAAGGTCATATTGGTTTGAGAAATTTATATTTGAATATTACCAAAAATCTTAGAGCTCTGAAAAATTTTGACGAACCTTCTGTGGATACTATTCTGATTTATATTTTGACAACAAAATTCGACAAAAATACACAGAGAGATTGGCAATTGTTCCAGATTTCAGCTAAAAAACCAACCATGTTAGATATGGAGAACTTTTTGATAGATAAAATCAATTTGATGAAAAAGTTAGAATACAAAGTCAGTACCACTAATGATGTTCGGAATGATTTAAAAAACAATTTCAAGAGGCAAAATAATTCTTATATGACTTCACATGTTTCTGTAAAAAAACCCAAATGTTATTTTTGCAAACAAGATCATCCAATCTATCAATGTGAATAATTTCTGAAGTTTCCTGTTCAAGAACGAAGTCAACAATTATTTAATAAAAGTCTTTGCATCAACTGTTTGAAGCCGGGTCATTTTTCAAAAGACTGTTCTTACACTGGGTGTAAAAAATGTTCTCGTTAGCACAATACTCTTATACATATTGATCATCATGAAGCACAAATGTCAAGTAATAATGGAGTTTGTGAAGGTAATGATAGTAACACGAGAGAGTAGTTCCATCACAAGTTTTACTAGCAAAGCAATACTTCAAGTGAGAGATAAATTCGGTTCATACCATTCTGCCCGGGTATTACTAGATAACGGTAATTTTATTACGGAATCTTTGTGTGATAGGTTGAAGCTTGAGAGAACAAGTTCAAATTTTACCATAAAGGGCGTTGGAAAATCCTCGTCAATCATCAAAAGCAAGGTTGAGGTTGAAATAGTTCCATTTCATTCAAATTTCAAAACAAGAATAGCTTGTTTAGTTTTGAATAAACTAACTGAGAATTTACCAACTATCAGCATAGACAAAACATTCATGAGAATTCCATCAAATATTCAATTGGCAGATAAAGAGTTCAATAAGAGTAGGGAAATCGATATGTTACTGGGATGTAACTTTCTTTGGGAGTTGATGTCGGTAGGACAGATTCGCTTAGGCAAAAACATGCCGATTCTGCAAAAAACTTTGTTGGGTTCGGTAATTTCGGGAAATGTGATGTGGCCAGATAAAAATTTCTCAACCGTTTCATACCATTCAACTTCACAATCCGAAAATATTGAACAATCTATGAATGAACAATTATGCAAATTTTGGGAACTAGAGAATTTTGAAAATTGTTCTGTTTTGAGCTATACTGAAAAAATTTGCGAAGATGAGTTTATAAAGAATATATATCGGGGTTCAGACGGTCGATTTGTTGTTAAAATGCCGCTGAATGAAAAAATCAATTATTTAGGTGATTCTCGACAGATGGCGTTCAACAGATTCATTTCTATTGAACGAAAAATCCTGAAAGACTATAATCTGAAAAAAGAATACGTTGAATTCATGCGCGAATATGAAAAATTGAATCATATGACAGAAATCGATGAAAAATTATGTTCGGGTGGTCCAGTCTACTATCTACCGCATCACGCGGTAATTAAAGAATGTTCTTTAATTATAAAGTGTCGTGTAGTTTTTGATGCAAGTGCGAAAACTACAAGCGGCATTTCTATGAATGATGCGCAATATACTGGACCTACTGTACAAAACGATTTGTTTTCAATTTTGTTAAGATTTCGATGTCATTTGTTTGTTATGAGCTCAGAGGTGGTCAAAATGTACAGGCAAGTTTGGATGCATAACGATCAGAGACCTCTTCAGAGAATACTCTGGAGAGAAAATCCAAACGAAGAACTCAAATGTTATGAATTGAATACCATCACGTATGGAACTAAATCAGCCCCATTTTTAGCTACCAGATGTCTGAAACAATTAGCAATTGAAAATAAAAAACATTTTCCCTATATAGCAAGGATTATTGAAAACGATTTTTATATGGACGATTTATTGACTGGTTGTGATTCAGTAGATACTCTTGTATATGTCCAGAGAAATATATCAGAAATCTTACAATCAGCAGGCTTTATTCTTCGAAAATGGTTAACCAATAGTGAAGAATTGAAAAAACAATTTGAAGATCAGGATAGTACATCTATTTCAAATTTTTTTTTAGATAGCGATCAGAACAATAAAACTCTAGGTGTTTACTGGAATTCAAAGAGTGACACAATTCAATATTCGATAAATTCAAAAATTCCAGATCATGTTACAAAGAGAGTAATTCTTTCAATTTCATCACAGATTTTTGACCCCCTTGGATTACTATCACCAGTAACTATAAAGTCCAAAATTTTTCTGCAACATCTATGGCAAGCAGGGCTTTCATGGGATGAAGCGGTACCTCAACAAATTTATACTTTATGGGTTAATTTTAGAGATGATTTGCAAGTTATTAATGATTTGAAAATTCCCAGATTTGTTTTGTCACAAAAAAGAGTGCTTTTGGAATTTCATGGATTTGCCGATTCTTCAGAAAGTGCTTATGGTGTCTGCGTATACTTGAGGAGTATGAATGAGAATGGTGGAATTTCTT
>JAVJAQ010001253.1:96976-242593 GCA_032362365.1 Zygogramma bicolorata
TCCCCCCCTTACCCGAAGAAAATTTCGTAGAAATTTCACCTTGATAGCTCCATAGTTAATCGTCCTCGCTGGAGGAGTGGTGAGAATACGTTGTTTGTGAGTGTGATTCAAATGCTATAATATTGAACGTTATTTTAACATTGTATTGAAAACATTCAGTAACCAGTAATTGGTGCAACACGTTAATTAGACGTTTTATGATAACGATATATATATATATATATATATATATATATATATATATATATATATATATAAATATATCTATATATATATATAAATATATATATATATATATATATATATATATATATATATATATATATCTCCATTTGACGTTAAAATAACATATAATTCATACTCTGTTGATCAATTCCATAACATACACGTTTGTGTGAAACATGGTATCAACGTTCACATCGAACGTTTTTTTCAAACGACTAATCAACCTTCTTCGACTCATCTGGTTGATATTTATAATAAAATATACATTTCAAATCCATTATGAACCTACTTTATATTCTTGTTACTAAATGATTTCGATAATATGCACTATTCTCCGAAGTGATTTTTACATTATCAAGCAACGTTATTTCAACATTGTACTGAATGCTTTCAACAACTACTAGTTAATAGGCCCCATTGATAATACGTCATACATGAATGATGTTGTCATGTTCTCATTAAACGTTTATATCCCATAGTATTGATGCTCCCAGTTGATGAATTACGTAAGAAACACGTTAATGTTGAACATTTTATCAACTTTTACATTGAATGCATTCTTCAACAAACCTATCAATTAGTTTATTACCTTATTGTTGTTGGAGATGAATGAAGATACGTATTCAATCAGCTATCAAACAACTATTCAATCTTATTATCCCACTGTATTGATATATTCGTTGTTCATGTGTATTATTCATTCGTTACTACGGAACGACATCGAAACAAGTTATTTACATACATTCGAAAACCACTGGTTGATGAAACACGTTGATTAAACGTTTCATTAAAACAATATCATCAACTCCCAATTCAAATTTAAATTAAATATCATTTATACTCTCTATTGAATAATTCGGTAACATATACGTAAGTGAATGTATTCAGTTTCCCAACTTCATATATACGTAAGTGTAAAACATGGTATCAACGTTCACGTTGAACGAATTGCTTTCGCGCAGACTCTGTTCATAGCGCTCATCGATGTATCTCGTAGCTCGAGCTCGTAGCGGTTAACGCGAACGGCAGCAGGTCATGTTGACGGTTGAGTTATACCCACTTAGTTTGTGATATAATAGTGTTGTATAATCATTTTTGAGTTGGTGAGTAATACTTTAGCATTTCAAGCACATATAATTCAAATATTCTCTAATTTCAGTTTAATCACCATTACTTTTTGCCTACTATCTCTATTTTTCAGGAGATTCTCCACCATTTTGATTTTGTCAGAGCGTCTGAGGTGATGAGAGACGGAGGACTTGACTAGAAGAATGCTTGGGAAAGAAGAGATAAGATTCCTTTTGATTAATCCAAAACAAAGGAGTTGTTGCTGGATCGGGGAAGGAAAATTGATACTGAAGGGGTTATATTTCATCTTAGATTTATTTTTGAATATGTCACTATGGACATAAAGTTTGTATAGTGATATAATATACGTCAACGTTATGGAACAATGTTATTTCATTATTATACTCGTGATATATTATTGAAAGACCACGTACTTTAAAGACATAGTTTATGGTGAAAGTAAACATTATTTTATATGTAATTGATTGAGTAAATAAACTTGTGAGGTGATATAATATACATTTATGTTCTGAATCAACATTAGTATTTGGGTCAAGATATATTATTATATAACGTTGATGAACAACGTTTATCAAAGGTATAAATGATGGTGGAAATGAATGTTATTTATACATTATTTATTACATATATAAATTCGTATAGTAATATTATATAGCAACACTTTGTAAATGAACGTTCAGATCGCGCATGAAGTAAATTATAATAATACGTTGAAACACAACGTTTCTCAATACTCTAATTCTCGATGCAAGAAAACGTTACTTCCCGCGACATTTTTACTGTTTTTCAACGGTTGGTTATGTAGCATCTTCTCAACGTGTTTTCAACGACGTGTGCCCATTGGAAATATAGGGCAGAGCGGGTCACAGTGGCCATTGGGACACAGTGGTCAATTCGGATTTTCAAATCAAATATATACATTTAAGGTGCTGCCATCTCTCATGTAGGTACCTAACATGAAAACAGATCTCGTCACAATTCCTCACTTCGAACATTCAACACGCGTTAGTTCAATGGTGAACGTGTTGTTTTTTAGTGTGCTGCCTAAAATTCAGGTGAGTTTTATTTCATATAAAAAATATATTCGAAATGTGTATATATCACTGCATTTTTGAGCATACAGTGACAATACTATATACTTACTGGTTTTGATCATAGGATTCCCAATTCTGAATGAAATAAATTATTACATTCGTTTTTCTTCATAGGTTAAGTTTGTACACAGTGGCCATAACAAATGAAGACACAGTGGCCACTACTTTTCATAGTTATCAAGTAGTGGCCACTGTGTCCCAAATTTATCACAGGGTATATACCACATATCACATTTCATTCTTTTTTGTAAACATAAGCCAATTTGCATTGTTTCATTGTTTCAGTTAGGATGCCACGGAATAGAGTTCGTAAAACTCAAATTGGCTTGACTGATGAAGCTGTTATGAAAGCAGCGGTTATGTCCGTCTTGAATGGAGGACTGTCAGTTAAGTCTGCAGCTCTTCGTCATAATATACCACGCACAACATTGAGGAGATACATTAAAAATGTCGCGACAATGATTTAAACCCAGATGAACCTCATTTTCCGAAGATGTGTCCCAACTATGATGTACGAAGAATTTTTTCTAGAGAAGAAGAAGCTGAATTGAGTAGATACCTCATAAAATGTGGTAGATTACATCATGGTTTGCCACCTAACGCTTCCGAAAGACTTGCATTTGACTTGGCTGTAGCTAATAACAAAACCAGACCTGACTCCTGGCAAAAAAATTCATCTGCAGGTAAGGAGTGGTTCACGGCTTTTCTGAAAAGGAATCCTACAATTTCATTGAGAACTCCCGAGTCAACTTCCATAGCTCGATGTATGGCATTCAATAAGCCTATAGTCTACAAATTTTATGATGATTTGACAGTTATATACGAGAGATATCCAAGTTTGGGTCCAAACAGGATCTATAACACAGATGAAACGGCACTCACTACCGTTCAAGGATCTACAAGAGTTATTGCCCAAAGAGGTCAAAGAGGGGTGGGTCATGTAACTTCTTCTGAAAGAGGAACCCTAGTTACAATGTGTGGGGCAATTAACGCTCTGGGAAACTGTGTACCACCACTTTTAATTTTTCCCAGAGTGAACTTCAAAGACTATATGATAAAGAATTCTCCTGCAGGTACGATCGGTGCTGCTACCCCCTCAGGGTGGATAAGTTCGGCAATATTTATTCAATGGATGCATCATTTCATCAAATATTCGAAACCAACTCTGGATGATCCTGTTCTTTTGATCATGGATAGTCATAAGGCACACTTGACCTATGAAGTAATCAGGTTAGCCAAAGATTCCGGAGTCAAATTATTTACTTTGCCCCCACATACAAGCCATAAGCTACAACCTCTAGACAAGTGTGTTTATGGCCCTCTGAAGCGATTTTATAATGACGCCTGCAGATCATGGCTCGCATCAAATCCGGGAAAAAGGATCACGATATACGAGATTGCTGAATTGTTGAATGTTGCATATCCAATGGCATTCACCCAAAAGAATTGCATATCAGGTTTCAAGCATACAGGAATTTTTCCTTTGAATAAATATATATATATGATGAAAGTGAATTCTTACCTGCCGAAGTCACAGATCGATCTTCTACTAGTGATGTTACACCAGTAGAAGCAACAATTCTTCTCAGACAACCCACGACTCCTCCAAATCAAAACATACCATCAACTAGCATGAAATCACCTGTTCCAGGCAGATCAGAAACTCTTTCTATAAACGAAGAACCAATTCCCAATTTCATATCGCCAGAAATGGTGCGACCATATCCCAAAGTTGACCAATCCGAGAATGTCAAAAATAAGTGTGCACGCAAAAAGAAACATTCAGAGGTTTTGACGAGCACACCAATCATCAATAGCATTCAAGCAGCCAAAATGGAGAAACAGAGAAAGGAGAGCTTAAAGCGAAGAAAGGTTGATAATAAAAATAATAATAAACAACAAAAAAAGAAACCAATTGCGGAACTTTTGGAGTCGACAAGTGAAAGCGAATGTGACATGTCAGATACAGATTCTGATGAGATCAGCATTTGCAGTAATATTCCTGAAGAGAAACTTGACCTTCAAGTTATTGAAATCAAAGCATTCGTTTTGGTAAAGTTCATGTCGAAAAAGTCAGTGAAATATTTCGTCGGGCAAGTTGAAGCTATATCTGCCGACTCTACTGAACTTGTTGTCAACTTTTTGAGAAGAGTTGGAAATAAATTTGTATTTCCTATCATGAGAGATGAAGCATCAGTGAAGCAAGAGGATGTTGTTGAAGTCATTTCGTCATCACGTGTGACCACCGGTGGTACCACCAGGTTACAAAACACATACCAATTCAAAATTATTCTTGATGAGTATACTGTTATGTAATGACCAATATTTGATAGGAAGATGTCACTCATGTGACCACTGTGTCCCATATTCAGGGTACAGTGGCCAGTTTTTCATATCCTGGAAAATGTATTTTTTTATCTGTATAACTTTATATCACATGAGTGATAAAATGTTCCTGATCAATAGAATGTGCCTTTATTTGACCTATATAGTTTATTCGAGGAAACAATAACCCAAAACCGAAAAAAAATTTGAATCCAAAAAAGTGGCCACTCTTCCCCGCTCTCCCCTACCTGTAGTCTTAACACCTGTGTTGTACTCCAAATATTTGTCATGTCATCCAAATATTCACAATCTCTGTATAGTTCTAGAATTGGTAGTGTATGTTCACTTCTGCTTCACTAGCATCGAAGGAAAAATCAATTGTGACAACTAGAAGTAATTGAAATGTTGTGGGAAGTTATCATCAACAACAGCTATATTTTGGTGTGGGTGTTGGTCATGGGAGAATGAAAGCCCACAATCCATCATTAATCCCACTGATAGAATAAGTTCATGTGCATATAAAATAATCATTCAATAAACGGCCCATAAAAAATCTCTGAAGGAAAATGCGCCATTGTAGTGATGAGATCGAAGTTCAAATACCTACTCGACCATTCATATTTATAAATTGCTTCGAATTAATTCGAGCTTATACTGTTAAAAATAATTCAACTTGCTATGATACCGAAATTAATGGTACGAAGTCGAAACAGATATACTTTGATGATAATTTGTAATTTTATTATACAGAGTAATTCCTTCTCAGAAATAGAAAAATTAATTCAGATATACTTGATCTAGAAAGCATTATAAAATGGAACATATTGTTCATCAAAGAATGAACAATTTATAATGGATGCATTATCAACACAGTTTCAATGTTCGAGTGGAGTATCAGTCCAATGAAATAGTATTATATCACTTCGAACTTCAGGTTGAAGAAATAACTTAGATTTCCAGGAGAATATATTTCCTGATGAGACTTTTCCAAATATGTGTCACATTTGGTCCGATACTGTTCGAAAATGTTCCGGGGTAATTGAGGCCCGCAGGAAATGAAATCGTATGCCTTTCTGAATTTCCAGTTATCGGCATCATTCCATTTGTCTCGAACATATTCAAATAATATGTGATCTAAGGCCAAGGTTGAAGAAAAGTCTTCCTCATTCAGTCGAGCTTTCGGAAATGTTCATTTCCTTTATCAAGACAATCTGAAAGGTGTAAAGAAAAACAATCTTGAGACGAAACAATATTAAAACCGGTATAATATCATGAGTACTCACAAGTTGAGGATGTGAAAAAGTCGGAAACGATGTATCACACATAAAGAGAAATTCCTCGTTATACGTCAACTTTATAGTTAAATATAAATATTTGTAACACTATTAATGTACATTATGTATAGAGATTAAACTGATATTTGTTGAAAACTTTCGAGAAGGAAGAAACAAGTGAATATACCAAAATCAATAATTATATTATTTCATACGGAAGGGAAACCGTGAACGGGTATTGGTTGGAAGTGTTTCTAAACTGATCAGTGTAAGTCAGCTGTCTAATCGAATCAGTTTAGAGACGCTTCCAACCAGCAACCTTTCACGGTTTCCCTCCCGTATGAAATAATACCATTATTGTTATTGGATCATCATAGCCACCATTAAACATATTTTCACTTGTTGCTTTTTTCTTTCCGAAAGTTTTTAACAAAATTAATGCTATCTCTAATGTACGTCAACAGTTTAAGAAATATTTATATTTCACTATAAAGTTGACGTTCAATGACGAATTGCTCTTCATGTGTGATACATCTTTGATAACTTTTTTTTCAAGTTTCAAGCACTCATAATATCACACCGATTTTGGCGGATCCAAGATGATGGACGACTTTATATAGTAATCATGGTCCGATTCTATTTCGAATTGGTATGCGGGGATTTTTGGGAACTGAAACCGAGACGTTGGGAATAACGGGAACGGGATGGAAGGGCATTGCAACGCATGCCAGTTCAGCTAGTTTTTGTGAAAAATTTATGATTTTTCAATCCAAAAATACCTTCATAGCGAACTTGAATGACCCTTTGAATTCGTAAATTTTCACCCAGAAAAATATAATCGCTGACCCCGAAAATCTCCTCATACCAAGTTTGAATATAATTGGACAATAATGACAAACATCTTGAATTTCATGAGAAATATATGATTACCAAGACCAAAAACCCCAACATTCTTTTTTTCAATAGAATCAAGCTATGATCACAGAACTATTTCTCATTTTCATATATGAATTCAGACAAAAAAAATCATTGACATAATTACCGGTCCCTTAAACCAAAATAAAATCGGACCATGATCAAATTAATTAACGGAAATATTGGCATTTTTTATTTCCAACAAAAAATTCAATGAAACATTTTATGACACCTGTTATAAAAAATTATTAAACATTAAATTTTAATTGAATAAAATGTTTTTATGACGGACTGAACAGTATAAAATATTTTTTCAGCCCCATAACAGATTTTAGCTCCATAAGGATTATCCAAACAAAAAAGGTGGGGCCCACGTTTTTCCTCCACGAAATCTATATGAGTTCATTAATCTGTATGGGTCTTGAACACATTCCTCAATACTTTTCACTATATCTTAAAAACATGGTATATTAAAAAATTTTGTATTTGATGATTATTTTCTGATTTTTACTGTTGTTGTTCAGAATATCTTGCAATCATTACAAATAACCCCAAAAAATCCCACATACCAAATTTGAATCGATTCGAGCTATGAGAACAGAACTCTTTCATCATATTGGAGCCGCCGTCTTGACAATAAATTGTTATGTCCAACCCTCAAAAACCCTCACATACCCATTTCAAATGGCATCGGACCATAATCACAAAACTTTCTCGCCGTCTCAGAGCCGCAATTCTAATTTTTCATAATGCACTGTCATGCACTTCTGAGCTATGGTCCAAATTTCGAGTATCTAGCTAATGGGGAAGTTTAAAATCAATTACGAAATCCCACCCAGACAAAACAGAAAACGAGTTAATAAATTATGTTAAAAAAAATCAGAATTTTCTTCATTTTTTCCGCAAGGAAAATTATATGATGAATTGACATCAAAATTATGAACACAAATTTTATTTCACTTGCACTATTTTACAAGTAACAGGTAGGTGAACAGAGAAACCGATGAATCAAGAAATAGATAAAGAAACGCGACAAGTTGAATAAAACAATGTGGTTGTGGCATTAACTCATACGAAAAGAAGTCATCCGTATTTTACTGCCGTTATCATAAGTCCTTTATTTTGGGAGGTATGCTGTTGCCCTGCATTGAGAATATTCTCGCTACAGAACCTATGACCTGGAACCGAGAAAATTCAATGTTTCCATTTTTGGAGGTGACAACCACACGCTGATTCACAGAGGTGACGACGTTGAAAATTAAACCTCAAATGAATGCGACGCCAGCATCAGTGATATACAGTTGAACTAAAAACTTTTCGAATGGGTGAAAATGGGTCCTAGTGACCTCCGGACAATTTTTTTATATGATGATCCTTGGAACCTCTTGAACGTGTCTGTCCAAAAAAAGGAGAAACGTTGTCACCTTCGAAATTTGAGCTGTCAACGTTATATATGAGGTGACAACGATGTTTGAGTGTCCGTTTTTACAGTGGTACCTCTTATCAGTACATAACGATTTTCAAATTGACAAATAATTGTATAATATTGTAGCTTTCCCTGAAGATGACAATTAACATTGTAGATATATTAGATTTCATGATATTAGAATTCATGATTAAAGAGCATACTTCCTGCATGCCGTTACCGAACTATTCTTCTAGATTTGTTTCTAGGTAGTCAGCAAACAGAACCCATCCCCTATATATATATATATATATATATATATATATATATATATATATATATATATATATATATATATATATATATATATATATATTACATTTATATTGGAATGCGAATTTTAATTTTTCAGTAATTTTTCTGAAAGATGGCACGATAAATGATATCGTTCGTCCTCTTATCTTGTCAAGTGTCAAGACTGAGACAATAATCTGCTGCTATATTTATTGATAGTAAATTACAGACTCGACGGTGTTTACCACAAATATTGTCTCAGCATATTTGTGGAAATATTTTCTGGACTAATGCTAGTGTCTAGAATAAAAAAAATAATCACGGGCAATGCTTTTTAATCGATGTACTTCTATTAGTCTGGATGTGAACATTTAAATTCGATTCTCGAAATGAAGAACTCGAAATGATTATTTACTAAAGGATATTATTTTCAGAACCATGGCAACGAGTTGGACATGCCCACCGACATTTCGTAAGAGTGCGAAATATTATTTTTCTCTGTTGAAACCTATGGTTATCCATACCTTATGAATATGATGATAAAAAATGGTGTCATCATTTGTACAAGTCATGTTACAAAAAGTGTACCAACTTATCGAACTAGGAATCACAGAGGTCATACGTCCACGCTCTACAACACTCCTAGGGATAATGCTGATTCTGAAACCTCTACTCATCTGTCCAATGAGGCCAGTGCTCTCTGGATTTTCCAGAAAATTAATCATCAAAGAACATTTTCAGATCCATGTCCACTACAACATATATCACGCGTACCACAAGAACTACAGTTGAACAGGAATACATCGGTACAGTACTGATAACTGTAAAATGAAAAAGAGATTCGAGTGGAAGTATTAAGGTCAAGAACCTTCCGGAGTTGCCCTAACCATCTTTGAAGTAGAAATGCATGCTGCAGAGGTGTGTTCTCTGAAGTGTCCCAATCTCAGCGTGTGTATCTATAGAGTATCAGAAAATCAAGCATTGGAAATATATCCGTAGATGACAAACTCAGAAAGTTCAAGTAACCTTGATTTGGGTAACAGGTTATAAAATGATTAAAATATAGTGGGCAAGCAGATGGTCAATGCGAAAGAAAAAATCAATACTTCTTCGTTCTGCCAGAAGCCTTTCGTGTACTCTCAATGAGTCACCTGGAAGTGAAATTTCATCCTCGCTGAGAACCTTATGGCATATAGGGATAGAAAAAAAACAAGACTGGGGATTTATCGGTCCTTCGCCAAGGAGAGCTGAGTAGCTCTTGAAGTTGATTACAACAGGTATTGAAGTGGAAATGAAACTGTCCAGTGAGATACCACTTGAAACAGTTACTACAACACCGTCGCCAAAACATCAAAACATCTGTTTTGTAAGTGCAAACTTGTGATTTGTAGCTGTCTTAAGAACGTGATAGGGGCATGGCCCAGCTCTTCAGGTTGACCGTACAGCTGCAGCAGAATAGCATATCATAGCTCGCAGACAATATATCAATGAGCACAAGATATTTTGAGGATATGCCGTCCTTCGGAGGGGACGCTAAACCGTCGGTCCCGAGTCCATAGATGTTGGGCTCGTTAAAGATCCCTACCTCTGGTTGGAATACCAGAGGGTTCGACGAAATTTCCGGTTGGAAGAAGTGTGCTCACCGGCGTCGGTGATTGGCCTTGGTAGCGGAAATAGGCCGACGTTAAATAAAGAATTAAAAATAAAAAAAAACTTTCCGAACAAAATAGTCATCGGGAAATAATCAAATTTATCAGTATCTGTTTTCATGAAATGCATGAAAAACACATCTCATATCATGATCTAGAATGAACATACTTCGAGACGATGGTGATAATAACGCTCGAGGTGAGTGCGTTTCAGAGTACAATTCAATTTTGACGACATTACTCACATCGGCATAAATCATAATGTATCATATGTTATCCACCTTACGATCATTTCACTTATTCTGTTCTGTGTGACCAAAAAATATCAGTAACTAATTGGGGGAAGAAAAGTTTAAATATGTGGATGCGTCCATTTGAATATATCTGTACTTCAAAATACCCTTCTCATCCACATTGGCATCATCGTTGCTTCATAATTGGTTACCTCCTTCAATTTCAATTCATTCGTAGATACTCAGTTTCGCAAATCTCCACCATTTTGTCGCTATCCCTCTTGACAGTTCAAACATAGTAATAGTTATAATGAGAAGATATATGGGGGTGAATTCATGGAACGTGAAACAGAGTTCGTATATAAATCGCAAAACTCCACAAATCCACACATTCATTGATTATATGTCTCACTGATGTACAATAAGGAAGCTCCAATATTCAGTTACGATTCATTTATCAATATGTGCTTTGTTATTCTTCAGATTAGTAATGATCTGACAATCCATAGATTCGTCCTTTTGGCATGTGAAAAACATTTGTCACGTTTCAAAAAGAAATGCATGAGATATATATTGAGAAGGTGAAGATATGCGGAGAGCAGACAAATTTATATTTTGTAACATTGAATTTGATCATGAATGAAAATGATACTCCATATGGAATCCTGCTTTATGAATGCGGTTATATAGAGTTATGAAATGTATACAAGTTGCGCGACTATTCATTTCCTTATTTTTATTCGTATTTTACCTCTCGAATTCACATAAATTTTCTACCATGGGTGGAAATATATTTCTCTATTGTCGTGGTATTGAAAAGTGTTTCGCTTCCAAGAGCCTGATGGAAATCTGGACAAAAAGTCAGACAGTTTCCTGTACCAACCAGTTGTATCCAAACAACCTGCCTAGCGGAATTGCCTTCCTCGGGACCACCATGCCCGGGTAAGGCCTCGTTAATCCACTGCTCGTACAAGTTTTGACTGCTTAGGGTTGACGTGCGTGAAGAGTCAGCTGGCTAATAAAATGAAACAATTTTCGATCCATTTGGAAATTCATGTTCTAATTTCATCTGGTGATGATGATAAACTCGGAGCAAGTACCACTGAAATCGAAATTTCCGTACAAATCATTTATGTTGTATGGAGAACCAATGTTTCACGCAAACGTTATGTGTTTCTCACCAATTAAACCGATAAAACAATTTTTTTCAGCATCTTGCAAAAATTGCAAAAGGGTTGGGTAAGGTTCAAGTGAGTGGGTACATTTGACTCTTCAGTGGTACCCGCTTTGGTTTACTGCAGCTCCACCAATTGAAACTTCACCAAATAGATCCGACTTCTCAGCGAAGGCGATAGATATGTGCGTTGGAGGGTGATCTTCTGAAGGATCAATTTCTGATAGTCTTCGTACTTCATTGCCAGGCTGTGACCATTCAACCCATTGCTTCCTTAGTTTCCCCTGATGCAATGCAGAGAGTGACGACCTGCCAAACGCTGATTATCTGTTTAGGGCCGCGGTGAGGTAGACAAAGGGGAATATGAAAGAAAAAGTTGGTATGTTCTTCGAGAACGGCATTATGAGTCGATCATGGAATATAACAATTCATTTAAAACGCATTTCCTCAAATGAAAAACGGACCCTTCAATAATGTGCGTGCCCATTACTCATTCAACAGAGTATGAGAATAATATTTCGCCTACGGATTATATGTTACTGTTGATATATATATATATATATATATATATATATATATATATATTTGCGAATACGCGAGAGAGAAAAGGCAAACACAGTATGTAAATTCACGCGTTATGAAAATTATAATTAACAGAAATATTATGTTCACTTTCATATAACACCACAGAAAATAATGTAAAAATTATAAAGAATACCAAAAATATATACAAGTGAAAACGGAACAAACCGCCCACCTAAAATGCAAAAGCATTTTATATCAATTACTGCTGGAAGGTACAGGACAGACCTTTATGACTGAGCGTTTCAACAATCCTTGAGAAGTACGAACTGTTACAACACGTACGATTCCGTCGCGACCGGGATGAATGTCAACTACTCTACCTAATTGCCAACGCAAAGGTGGAATTAATTAATTCTTTATCAAAATCATAGTTCCGATCTGAATGTTCGCCATTGGTTCTGTCCACTTCCCTTTCTGGAATAAAGTGTGTGAATAGTCTGGATTCCAACGATTCCAAAAATCTCTATGTAATCTTTGAATCAATTGCCAACGAGAGAGGGGATTTGATTTCAGAGAAGAGAAATCTTCGTCGCAGAATGTATTCAAGGGTTCCAAAGTCAAAAAATGGCCTGTAGTCAGGGCGGAGAGATCGTTGGGATCGGTACTAGCGGGATAGAGAGGTCTTGAATTCAAAATAGCCTCAACCTGAACCAACAATGTGTTGAATTCTTCATATGTGAGAACTTGATCACCTATGATTCGAAAATATGGGCTTTCACAGATTTGATACCAGCTTCCCATAACCCTCCAAAATGAGGACTGGAAGGTGGAATAAATTTCCATTGGATATTTTCTTGCTCAGCTGCATCTTGCATATGTTTGGAAATATACCGAGAAACACCAACAAAATTTGTTACGTTATCGCGATGAATGACTGCGACCCCACCCCTTCTAGAGACGAGCCTTCGAAGAACAGCTAGGAAATCATCGGTAGATAAATCAGTTGCCAATTCTGAATGCACGGCCTTCGTGGCAAAGTAAACAAAAAGGCAGATGTAGGCTTTATGCGTTTTTGACCCACGATGTTTTCCCAAAGAAATGATAAAGGGGCCTCCAAAATCTACTCCAATGGAGGAAAAATGTTTGATTTGTGAAATTCTCAATGGCGGAAGATTACCCATAGGTGGTTGATAACTAATTGGGTGCTGTTTCCAACAGTCTAGACAGCGAGATAGGACTTTGCGTATAACGCGTTTTGCAGAGAGAATCCAAAACATTTGGAGCAACAAAAAATGCAAATTTTTATAACCAGGATGGAGATATTTTTTATGAGTATACTCGATGATGAGTTCAGTGAATCTATGATGACCTGAAAGGAGGAGGGGATGACGTTTATCATAAGTCAATGCTGAGTAGGTGAGTCGACCTCCGACCCTCAAAAACCCATTTTCATCAATAAAAAGAGATAATTTGCGAAGAGATATACATAGGGATTTGCCATTCAGCTGGCAAGAATTTATAGCCGGGAACTTTCGAGACTGAACATGTTTCACGAGAATGAGAAAAGATGTGTCAGGTTCTTTTTGAGTGAGATAGAACAATTTTTTTTCGGGGTGCTTCAAACGACAATTTTTTATGAAGCGTGTAGAATACGAAATAATTATCTGAATCTTGGATAGAAAAAAATAATTTTTCAATAGAGTGTCTAGTATATTGATATCCTTTCGAATGAGAAAGGGCACATTTTTTCTCTTCTCGAAAACACTCAGCAGTATTTTTAAGGGTAGCATCGCGAATAGGCCAAGAAGAGGGTGGCTTCAAAAGCCAAGAAGGTCCCGCCCACCATTGAGAATCCTGGACAAATTGCAGGGAAAATAAACCTCTGGATGCAGAATCCGCAGGATTCTTCTTCGAGGGTACATAGTGCCAAATATCAGAGGGTAGTTTGGACTGAATGTAACTAACACGGTTACTCACAAATGTTTTTCATTCATGTGGAGAAAAGCATATCCAAGAGAGGGCAGTGAAAGAATCAGACCAGGCATATACTGATTCGATAGTGACTTCCTGCTTCATAATATCTAGAACAAAAGACAGGGGGTCGGAGAGGAGGGGACCACTACAAAGTTCGAGACGTGGTATCGATATAGTTTTCAAAGGTGCAACTCGTGATTTTCCACACAACAACTTCACGAGAGAAGTAGATTCTACAATATATCGACAGTAAATGACCGCAGAATAACCTCTCTCGCTTGCGTCTGAAAATCCATGGAGAGTGCAATTTTTCATACCAGGCTGAAAAGAGTATCGAGGAATTTGTACTTCCGAGAGATATGGTAGTTCAGAGTTGAACCTATTCCATGTAAAAATAATATCAGGGGGAGGTTTGTCATCCCAACCTAAGCCAAGGGTCCATAGAGATTGGATAATACGTTTTGCAAAGAATGTAAGTGGAGTAAGAAACCCAAGAGGGTCATAAATGCGAACCAATTCGGAGAGAATATTCCTTTTACTGCAAAGAAAGTTTCTGGGTGAGATATTGAACGAAAATTATTCGAATTTGAGTTCCACTGGAGGCCCAAAACTTTTACACTGTTAACATTGTCGAAATCAAAAGTTTTCAGGATTGAAGATTTCTCCGAAATGAGGGAACCGTGATTAATATTTTAGCATGATCCGGAGAGGGGCAACTTGTACATAACAAAAAGTTTTCAGAGCTTCAGCAGCTGAAGGAAAATAATCAATATTATCTTCGGCCAACTGAGCAATACATCTTATTGCAAGAAATGGAGCGGAGGATACACCATGAGTAACAGTTCGAAGTATAAATTTTTTTATAGGTTCTTGGGGCAAAAATTTCCAGAGCATAGTCAAGATGTTCATTTGGAATCAATATCTGACGGTACATCTGACGATAATCTCCCACCAGGGCAATTGGGTGAGTTCTAAAATTGAGAAGAATTGAAACGACATCTTGTTGAAGCGTAGGTCCGGATAAAAGTGTGTCGTTTAAAGATTTTCCATCTGAACATTTTGCCAAGGAATCAAAGACAACTCCCAACTTCGTATTTAAACTCTCAGGGCGTATAACACAATGAAGACGGATATAGTATGAATGAGGAACTAATGGGAAATGTTCTAGTAGTGACATACGACCTTGCCTCAAATAATCATTCATGAATTCGCCATATTGTTCATAAATTGAGGGATTATTTTTCAATCTACGTTCCAGCGGTAACAATCTTCTGAGAGCAACTTTGCTTGAATCTGAGAAAGTGGGAGGGGTGGATCGGAACGGAAGATTAACAATGAATCTACCTGAAGAATTATGTGAAACAGTAGATGAGAAGATCTCTTCGCAAAGATTGTCTTCTGGATTGGACCATTTAGGCACAGGTACTTCCTCAACCTTCCAAAAACGTTGAAATGCAGAATCTAAAGGTGGGTCACAAAAACAATTCATAGTATTCGCAACGGACTGAGAGGTTGTATTCACCGAACCCATGAGAATCCAGCCGAAGGCGGTACTGAATGCTGCTGGCTCAAGTTGGTTTCCAGAGAAACGGCCATCTTCTAAAATAAGTGGAAATATATCTGCACCAAGCAGAAGATCGATTTTGCCTGACGTGTAGAAAGAAGGATCAGCAAGGTCTAATTTGGGAATATGTTCCCAAGAACTTATATCAATTGAACAACTGGGCATAAAATTACAAACGTTAGGCAGTACAACTGTATTCACATCGAGAAGTGGTTTTGAAGCATCGTGTGGTCGAATCTGTAGACGAATGCCTTTCAGAAACTGAAGAATTCATTTGACTGATACCATGAATCGATAGAGAAATGGGGAAAAACTCAAACCAAGGCAATTCGGACATTTTGGCTCAGAATGCTAATCTGTGAGCCACTATCAAGCAACGTACGAGCCTTTTGAAATGAACCGAAAGCATCACGGATTTCTCTGAAGAAGCTGGCCACTCGCGCTAGTGAAACGTCAGGAAGAAATTCCAAAGAACGACGGCCTTCAAGCCCGAAGAGCAGTAGTTATACTAATAACCTCGGCCGCGAAAGCCTCAACCATTTTATCACGGATTTCAATAAGAGCTGTTGATAGAAGAATGGTTGAGTACGAAGGTGTTGAAGAGCAGCAAGTATTTGTGGAAGAAGGAGCAAATTGACTGTCTGATGTCAGACGCGCGGAGGATAGTGTGAGAGAAGGTATGTTATTTGATAGATGATTACTGAAATTGAAGCTATCAGGGGGATGAACATTGAATGACAGAGGTTCTTGAGAATGCAAGTTATCATTCTTTCGAGTATCAGAAGGGGAGTCACTGAAATTTAATAAGGTAAGATGAGATTGCCCACATTTTGAGCAATGTGAAAGTGACGTACATTCTTTGAATGTATGCATGGAACCCAAACAAGTGACACACCACCTGTGAGATTTCACAGTGTTGAATCGTTTACGAGTCGACATGCGCAAGAAGCGAGGACATTCATAGATGGGATGTTCATCTTTACACAAAGAACACATTCCTTGTTTGGGTATGAAAAGAAAGTCGTCGAGGAGTAGACTTTGGAGTGGACACTGGAGGTGAGACACGAGGTTTACTGATTGATTTCGACTGGTTCAGACGGCTATGCTCAGCAGCCCTTTCTAAACTATCACATTGTTTTGAAACAAACTCAACAAGAACATCAAAAGTAGGAATTTTATCTGAACCATTCTCGGCTTCGAATCGAGAGACAGTGTTGAAATCGAGACGTCTCGAAAGCATATGAAAAAGTAAAAAACACCAGTGATCAGTAGGAAAGCCTAAGTTTTTCAAAGCCGCTATATTTTCAGTAAATGTTTTTATTGATGTTTGAAGATTGAGAGAGGTAACATTATGATCATCAATTTTCTGACAATTTTCGATTTCATTAATATGAGCACTGGCCATATCACGTTTTTTTTCACACCTTTTGATTAACGAGTCATAAGCAATCAAATAAGTCGGTCAATATATTTTTCTTGACGAGAGTCAATGGCGATCCAGAAAGAGATGAAATCAGCAAATTGAACTTTTCAATGTTTTCCAAAGATTTATTTTCATGTACCACACAGTTGAACATTCCATTGAAGGTTTTTCATTGTTTGAAATCACCTCCAAATTTAGGTAACTCAATTTTCGGTAATTTGATATTAGATTCGAAACTAGAATTATTGACAGTTGACTTAGTATCACCAAAAATGCTATCATAAATAGATTTAGTGGAGTAAAAATTCTGATAAAATGACTTTGACAGCTCTTTGAATTCATTATTGTCGTAAATATCAGACGAAATCTGAAGTGGAATCAACAAAGCATTGTGAGATTCAAACTCTTCATGAATTCAATCGATATGCAAATATCTAGCTTTGAAGATATCATGAATATCTGAAGATGATTTTGCTGAATTAGCCAGAACGGATACTTCACTCATACGGTCAGTACAGAGCTCTTGCGTTGCCTTATGATATTTGATTCTGTTCTGCTGCGTCATCGTTAATATTATCACGAGAAACAAAAATATTTGAACGTTCCCCCTATTCTGAAACAGTAAAGAGACAGCGAAACCCTTTACACACAAAGAAAAGTGAAGCAAAAAACGTTGGAATGTTGAACTGATGGATGGATTAATTTGAATGAGCAAAATAATGATACTATTTACGAATAAGAACGTGAAAATCAATTCAACTAGAATATATTCCACACAAACTGAACGTACTCGCCACGAGAAAAATCCGTATGAGTTTGAAGAAGTTATAAGTTTTTTGTTATTTTGCCAATCAGGCACCACAATTCAACAATAATTTATGAATTATCGCGAATGAGACTGAATATTGAATATGGTAAAACGGATATAAACTATTCATATGCAAAATGAATCCCATAAGAGTGTATATTATGAGAAACAACACTTTTTTTGTGTTATCTGAAATCAATAAATCCACTTCCAACCCCGAAAAACAATCATCAACTTTCATTCACGAAAGCATCCGGCTCGAAGGACCAAAAATTTTTCGATATTGAATAATAGTGGACTGTATTTTTGTATTAAATTGAATTTGGTAACTGTTTTCCGTGAGTTGGGAAGATGGGCGAGCGCAAGAGAGAGAGAGAGAGAGAGAGAAATATGAATACCATCAAAAATGAGCGAACTGTGCTTACCTTGATTGTTTCAGCGACTGACTTCTGTGTGGGTACACTCCAGGCCGTTTTGAATGGAATCACTCATACGAGGAGTGCGAGATATATTTGCGAATACGCGAGAGAGAAAAGGCAAACACAGTACGTAAATTCACGCGTTATGAAAACTATAGTTAACAGAAATATCATGTTCACCTTCAAATAACACCACAGGAAATAATGTAAAAATAATGAGGGATACAAAAAATATATACAAGTGAAAACGGAACAAATAGCATCATTCTGTTAGCATAGACAAAGAACGTACATATGCAAAGTTTGAGCTTTACTTTCATGTCTTCACAGTAATACTAGATATAATGATGGATATAATAATATATTGTAATCCACGGTAAGTAACAAGCATCCACGATTAGTCCTTACACATACACCTATGTTGATTGTAGAGGTATCTTTCTAGATTTCAATTGAGCAGAATCGTTAATCACATCTTCAAAATCTGTGCTCTCGAGCATATAAAATTCTATCGAAATTAGCGACAAACTGTTCAATCTCCCTTGCGACATTGTACTTTTCAATTGGAAAAGAAGCTCTTCCTAATGCTGTTAGTAACCATCATCCTTAAAGATATTATCAGTGCGATTTCTACAACAAAGCTGACTTAAAGTTAAAAAAAGATGATATATCCCCAGTATACTGTTAGAATCTCCAATTTCACTTTCAATTCTCAAGTATTTTGTTGAATGCAAACACTTCATTTATAACTCTTCCTCGTTTACGTCCCAATTATTCAGCAAATTCTCTGCAACTTTGTCTCAATCATTCGGAACTCTAGAATTTTCGAACGCAAAAATGAACCAAAACGTCGACTAGTGTTTTTGTAAGAACTCAATCGTTGTTTTAGATGAACATCAACGTTATTAATTATAGGGATAGAAGTTTCTACTTTGAATCTCTCTTTCCCATTCAGTTGGCCCGATGGCGCAAATACATCAAAAAAACTCTGCGTGAGCTTCTACGCCTGCTTCTTTGAGATAGGTCCTTATAGTCACATTCCTCTTACTACGGTAGTTAGTGAGTCGCGTCACTATTGATCGAAGACACAAAACAAAAATAATTCACTGATGATTTTCCTCAACACAATCAATTTTAAATATATATTACATACACGGCACGTGCCCATTGTGTCCAGTACGGCCCATTATTCAATTGTGGATTTCCTGATTCTCCCGGATGATTGTTTTTTTTATAATTCTGTCGAGGGGGAAAACAAAATCGGGATTTGATATCGACACTCTTGAATTGATGAAAACGGATTAACATTTGTATTTTTCAAAAAGAAGTGGAATTAATTCAACCTTCTATGAATCTACCTGTTGAGGGTGAGTTGAAGAGTCTCTGCGGTCAAAAGATTTTTTTCGATCAGAAAATTGGATGGTGGATACCCACTGTGCAAGTTTCGTACCCTACTAACGAAATACAGTCGATAGTTCCAGCTAGCATGTAACAAACAAGGATACCAATGACCGCTTCATTCATAGTACAATCCTTTTCTCATGTAAAATTATCGCCAGCAAATATTTATTTGTGCTCATATCATGGAAAATGTGAACACGAATCACCTCAGAAGTCGTTATTACGTGATTTCAAAATATTGACTCTTTGATAAAACGATTCACCTACATTACGTCTTCTTATTGAAACGTAATCACAACGATCTGATTCAATTTTTTATGGGCCACATAGCTCTTCAACAATCCCAACACGCTTATCATAAAATGTATTCGTTAATTGCTATTGCACATGCTTATATTTTATCAGCTATTGCCACACGTGTGGTTTCAATACGGATGAATATATATCCATATCTGAAGAATTATAGAAATCTTGATATTCAACATCCGAAAAAAATTAATCATTCAAAGAATATATGATACCAGAGTATATATATCCGACGGTGCTTTAGCAGCACCCGCTGCTATGAATACCACCCAACATCCCTCGATACCTCAGTTCGATCTAAGGAGTAGGCAGATTGAGACCTCAGCGTGAAGTCACATTTACTCTTGAAAATGGCTCCAAAATCGGAGCCGAAACGTCGAGAACAAAACTCCAGACGCGGTTCAACCCGAACTCAACAACAACATACAACTGACCGCGGAAACCTATCCGAACACACTTATGTGTCGCTGCCGAAGGCCCCTCCTCTTTCTCCTTTTTTTTCTTCCCTCGCCCCCCCCCCCCCCCCCTAGCCCCCCCCTTTTTTTTGGTTTGTTTTTATTTTTATATATATATATATATATATATATATATATATATATATATATATATTCAAATAATTATGTACATTCAGCATAGTCGATGGGCATACTTGAGAACTGGCGTTCAATCGTATCATCTTTTGAACAATTTGTTCAGGCTAGTCTCAGAAAATAACTACTCCTAATACCACGAAGGGAATTTAATAATATTAATATCGTCTTCATCACTTCATAAAAGCATGTGATACAAATTTTTATCGATTTTGTACGTTCGAAGGAGTAATGGGTGAAGTTCATTACCTGAGCTGCAAGCATGTTCAGGAAATGTTCTTCCCCTTAACCCTAAAGTACCATTGAAGATTCCTTCATAGAATAAATTCCTGCATTTGCTTTTGGCGATACTTACAAATGAAGGAATTCATTTTCAATTATTGGGACTGCAACACTTGCAGACCGGTTTCGGGCTATTTGGCCACTCGTCAGTACAAGGTAGTGCCATCTTCAACATTTCCATACTTGAAAATCAAACACCATTCATAGCATCGAACCTCGAGGAAAGCTGATGAGAACAACACGAAGTCATTGCGCCATCTACTTATGGACGAGGTATCCCAAAAACAAACCGAATTCGCCTATTCCTCCTGCGAGGATAATGCAAAAACATTCGACAATCGATGGGCCTAATTGAAAACTGGCGTTAAATGAAATCATCTTTTAAAACAATTCGTTCAGGCCAGTCTCGAAGTACCTACACAGGTTCTGGCTGGCATCTGTCAGAAAACAACTACTTCCCTGGCTAATATCACGAAGGTCATTGCATTATATCCAACCGGAGCCATTGCAGGTTTCTTCACAGAATAAATTCCTGCATTTGCTTTTGGCGATACTTACAAATGAAGGAATTCATTTTCAATTATTGGGACGGGCACACTAGCAGACCGGTTTCGGGCAATGTGGCCATTCGTCAGTACAAGGTAGTGCCATTTTCAACATAAAGTCTATGACTTCCCATAATTGAACAACAACAGCAAACCCCTCACCCACCTAAAGAAGGTTGAAATAATTGTGTAATTCTACCAAAACTCATTCACTGAGTGTCGATAATTTCGATAGGAATGACAGAATATCGTAGATTCTACCGACAGACTGATCGATGTTTTTTTTTATTAATGTCCATTAACTGGATTGAGTTGAGATTCAATTTTTATCTATACGTCGAATGATCTGAACGAGAGCAATTACATTACGTTCATTTCAGAGAATCCAAGAAAATATTCACGAAATTACATTACTATGACACGGTGTCAACAATTCAAGCAAAGCCAGGCAACACAATATAATATGTTTATGTATCCATTGCCTATTAAAATATGAGAACTGTTTTAGAACAACTGTTATAATGTTAAGATGTGTTTTAACACCCGATCAAAGTAAATGGAAACTGTAATTATCAGAGTTTGTGATGCTATTCTCAAATTTACGACTCTTTTTGTATATGCATGGGATATATGGTTTACTACTGAATTATCTGCAGATGATAATCCGAAACAGATTCATCTTCGTACTGAAATATTCGTTTTATACCTAGATGTATGTTACCGGCTGAATTGAAAATGAATTATTTCATTTCGATGAGTTGAAAATTAAAAAGCTAAGCTTACCATCATGATAGAAAAGTCGAAGGAAAGAAGATAGGTATGATATGACGATCCAAAATTCTACAAAACTGAGCTAATGTCCTTTTAAAAAGGAATATGCACATAAGTTTTGAGAACGGAAGAGTCTTAATCTGAATTATTTGTTATACGTCACCGGGCAGCATCTTATATTATTTTTCTATGTTGGCGAAACCCCCCCCCCTCCCTCCTCCCTCTCCTCTTTCTTCCCTTCTCGGCTCCTCCCCCCCCCCCTCCCCCCTCCTGGGGTGCTTCCCTTGCTCTCCCCTCCCCCCCCCCCCTCTGTCTCCCTCCCTCCCCCCCCCCCTACAAGCTATTTCGTTCTGAACTGATATGGGTGATGGAATTTGAATTATTTTTGTGAGGATTTGCATGTTTCTATGGACGAAAACTCACCTGAGCTAGAGTTGCAACTGTTAAGCCGAATGTCAGAGCAATCTGAACGTAGTCAGCTGTTACTGTTAAACCGATGCAAGAGCCACAACCAACGAAAACAAGTATCAGCGTTCCTAAACATTCTGCTAGTAGCATTCTCCATATCGTTCTGTTGTCTGTGATGTCAGATATTCCCAAAATTCCTTCGACAGCTCCATCTGGAAATACAAAATTTCAATAAAATCCAAATTAAAAATATGGCATTTGGGGCATCTGTTACAAAATAGTAGTTTTTTTTCTTTCGGGTGAAGATATTCAAGCCTGGTTGCGAAAATATGGTTGAGAATCAGACAATGGACAATTGATGAATGACTTTGAAAAATGAGAAGAGTAGAGTATGATGGCAACCACGATTTGGCTGCTACTTATGAGTTTGATATTCCGAATTCTCAACACGAAGGAGAAAGTAACTGATTTCTTGTAGAAGAATTATTCGAATTATAATAACTTCTGTCAATATTCAATCAACAAATATAATTGTAAAGTTTTGATATAACTGAGGGATAAAGGCCATCTCTATAGATAATTTCGTAGTGTGATCACATTGTTCAGTTCACCTCATGCACATCTTTCATCCCGAAATCTACGGTCACTTTCATGTCATGTGATCCGAGATCCGAGGTCCAAGGTTCTCGAGGTTTGTCCTTTCTGGGTATTCTTGAATTTTAAGCAAGAAATGCAATACACCGACTGTGATTGTGCAGTTAAAGACGTTTTGTCACTAACTTCAGCTGAAGTCGAATTTTTCATTGATATTATTCGAATGCAATTTTTATGTGCTGAACTTTCTGCAACCTAAAAGTAGTTATACTAATAACCTCGGCCGCGAAAGCCTTAACCATTTTGTCATAATTGGAATTATTCATATTATTTGAAAAACATTACAATACAAAGAGAGATGAACTGAAACAGAGGGAAAAGAGATGACGGACTGATACATTGTTGAGATGCAAACCAAGCATCTCACAATTATAAGAGACAAAGCTCAATAGGTACTACAATTTCACTTGGAATAATTGGAAAGATACAGATTGGACTCACCCGAATCGTGAAGGCGTTTATTTAATAGCAACTTCTTCAACCTACTCTTGAATATATTATATGTAGCACCATTCTTAATGTGATCAGGGAGTTTGTTGAAGTATCGAATTCCAGCACATAGGGGCGATTTTTTATTAAATGCATGATGAGTCTTCGGGATGACCAGATCATTTTCATGTCTAATGATCGTGTATATCATAATTTCTGTCAAAATTATTTTTTTTCTGATAGATGTATTGTAACAGTTTCAGTATGTAGATTCTGGTAACAGTTCAAATCTTCTTCTCTTTGAATACTCCGCGACACGATGTCTGGAGAGGTAAACTGAAGATGAGTCGTAGAATTTTTTTTTTGTATTATAAAAACTCTTCTCGACATAAAATATTACTATGAGAAATAACAGAATATGCGTGGGAATAGTATACGTTTAACAGAGTTTTCTTTTCTACCATCGTTTTCAGTACAGTTGATGAAAAGTATCACTGATTAATCCTTTTACAAACATTATTTATCTGTAGTTCCCACGACATACTACTATCAAATACAGCACCAAAAAAATTGTCAGATCGAGAAAATTCCAAACCAGTGTTGTTTAAAGAAACCGTACAGTTTGCGGGTATTTTTTGACTAGTGTGACATTCTATACAAACAGTTTTTCTGAAGTTTACTATCAAACAATTCTTGAGACACCAATTTTCAAATTGTTTCAAAGTTTGTTTGATTTTTTCGGATTGTTTTTTGTATCCCTGTCTGCTATGATTGTACATGTATCATCAGCGTGCATGAGAACTTCTGCTTCGGTGAGATATTCTGGGAGATCGTTAATGAAAAGCAAAAATATCAAAGGTCCTAGTACACTACCTTGAGGTGTTCCAGGATCCATAGTAAATTCACTCGAGAGGACATCACCAATCTTATCTATAATTTTTCGATTTTCTAGAAAAGATAAGAACCATTCGTTACCTACTACTCCCCCATGTTCAGCAATGCTTGCCAAGATTCTTGTATGAGAGCCCATTATAGCAGAATTGATACAGACACCTTTACTCAAACTTCTCCTTCGTATAATTTTTACCATCACAAATTTCAAGCAAATCGCATCTGAAGCTATATGAAAAAGTCACAAAAATATCGAATTCCACTACTTGAGAATCAATATTTATAAATTCTCGAATCGGACTTCTAATATCATTTATTATCTAGTAGTGAGTTGTAGTTGATTATCCATTCGGGAAAACCATATTCAATACAGTGGAATTATTTTTCAAAATAATTAATTAACTATAACTCACCTCTAGGTATTCTCATTCAGATAATCAATCCGAAACATCCGAATTGATAATGTAAAGATATCAAATCGTTATTTGTAGAAACATGTGTAGTGGTTTCGGAAACCCTTCGTATGAAACAAGATTGAACACTTGAAAATAGATTATGAGTATGACCATTTTCAGTTATTTTGTTTCAAATTTGAAACATTGAACATGTAGTTATTTTCCTGATTCTTTCGAAAATATTATGAAAATACCAAAATATGAATGAACGCCTGGGCAATTGAAGCACCCAGTATGAATATAAGTGTTTCTCAGGCCATTACATGCTATATTGATGTTTTCTGAACCAACCTACCAATTAACTATCATGTATTTGATGAAGCAACGCATTTACATCTTTCTTATATAAAGCTGGTTCTGAATGAATAGTCTGAATTGGCTGATGATGGTCAATTGAATGAGTACTAGAATATTTCACTCTTGATTAAAATTCTGTCATTATGTTGATTCGGTAAAACGATTTCCTTCCCGATTAAGAACAACGATTATTAGTAGCACTACCAAAAGCCTTTGATGGTTGAATTTTCGTTTGTTTTGGTGAAAGGTATCGTAAGATTGAAATTAATTCCATCGTCATATTCATTGTTGAAGATAGAATGATCTCTAGTATAGTAGAAAACAATTTCATTTCATCTCGAGAATTTTTCCGGAGAATTATTTTCTGTTCACGGTTAAACGTTCAATGGAATGTCAGATAGATGTTATTCTTCACTTTGAAATTTTACGAGTTTTTTGAGTAGCATAAAAACTCCAAAACTTCCCAATCAACTTCCAGGACTCCGATCCATTTCGGATTAAGAAACTAGTTGTCCATAGTTAGGCTAGTAGGTAACGAAGCCAATCAGCGACAACATTTTACAATCAATACGTTCAGCAATAATGAAGTGACTAGAGATCTCATGAAAAGCATATCATTAAAAACATTATTGGATCTAAGTGGATTTGGTAGTCCATGGTCGATTCATTCACTTTTTCATTGTTTCAATGAACAGTATCGCAACGCAATCAAATCACTTATTTCAATAAGTGGATAATTGCTTATGTGTCCGCTTTAATATAACTGGCCTCAAATCTCGAAATATGAAACTGAAATGAATGAAATTTCTGATATTGGTTATATACAATTGTTATTTGATTACTTAATGGAAAAGACATTGACCCCTGTCACAAGAATTAGTCGATGTTATAGGTTGCTCAGATTTGATCGGTTTATACAATTTCACAACTGCTCGAGACAATCCTTATATTTTGGGATCATAGGGGGTTCAGTTTCGTCGTCTGATAACAAAAATTGCAGGGAAATCTCCGATTTGATATGTCGCCAACATAAGTTATCATGAATATATTTTTCTACCTTCCACTGTCAGTTCTATATTCTATCAACCGGTGGCTCTCGTCCCCACTTTTCAGGCAACTTATTTGCACATCACATGGAATTAGTAATGATCAGTATTTCCCCTCGATTACATTTCTTACATTTTCTTTTTTTAATTTTTGAATCCGTCTGATTAACTGTCTATACATCATTGCTTTACGCTGCAAAATATGCACGTCGTGGGGATCAGAAAACTATATTTGTCACCTTTTAATACTCTTTGTGGATCAAAGCTCAACAAATCTTATAGTCCAAGATCCCAGAGCAATCAGACATAACTTATTTTCACACGGATTCACCTATTAATGTCGTTTTCTGAAGCGTGGGTACTATTATGGTGGGATCCGGATCACAAGAATTATAGGGAACTGTGTATGCAACAAATTCAAATGCTAAGATGTCATTGTGTACATCTTTTGCTCGAGCTATGCGAGCGCATATAACCACTCCTCACGTGATAGGCGAATTATTTACGGGATTCGCAGAGTGAGCAGATAAAATTGTAAACCACGAGAACATCGATGGAATCAAAAATCTGTGGAACCATCAAGAATAGAAGCTTCACCTAGCACTGAAGAAACAAGATATATTGAACATGAAAAATTGAAAATAAAACGAATGCTTAATGATTTCTTCCTTCAACATTGGATCAAATCAATACAGATGGGGATTGAATTGCCATGAGAAACCTTTAGAGAGGCGTTATCAGAGTATAAAAACAACTCGGATCAACCGCTGAATTGTGTCTGCAAATACTATAACTTCTTTTTGCTGGCAATAAGGTACATTGAATAATGCTAATGGTTGGCACTTCCCCATTGTCTATATTATTATCTTTATTGAAACCTGTCGCTGAGAACTAATGGATAAAAATACAAATCGAGTTAGAAATATTGTATTAGGAAATAATTAATAATTGGGGAATATTATGAATAAATGTTGAAATCCACTTTCAAGTTGGGTCTTGAAAGGTTCAATTTGGTACTGAGACCATATGATAATGAATGTGTATCCTTTCGTTCTAACACTCCGTCAGTCGAAAACCGCCGAAGGTTCTCGATTGAATAATAACAATTAACAATAGAATTTGAGATGAATGCACTTCCGAAAGTTGCCGATGGAGAAGTCAGGGTCTTCGATACGCTCAGTGGTAGAGCATCCGCCTAATAACGTGAAGTTCGTGGGTCGATTCCCGCTTGAAGAAATTCTTGCTTTCCCAATTCTCATTTTCCTCAACAATCCTGTTTCCTGTTAGTATGAAATTTAAAAATTATGATTTCTATGCAATACCTACATGATTTATCAACGTTCAGATTGGTAAACATTAAAAAATTGAGCTTCATGTAGTATTTGATAGGCAATTGATGGAATTGTGCAGTCAACAAGGAATTGGAACAAAGTGAACTCTTTATTCTGTTCAAGCTTTCGAGTCTTTATCGGCTCTTCAACAAGAACTCTACAATGAATTGGGAAAAATTGTAAGAATAGAACTTTTTTTTAACATGTGCTTACTTACGAATATGAGGTTGATAATCCTTTTTCAATACAAACATGAAGGACGACATATCACAACACATCGACGAAATGGTAAAATTATAATATAAAACTTTAATTAAAAAATATGATAAATCAAACCAGAAAAAGAATGAAAATATGGGAGAAGTTGATTCACCTGAAGGACATTGGAAACCTATTTGCAATTCGAACGGAAATGATGTGACTGAGAAGGGAGTGAAGTTGACAAGTGACCAATGATTACAGTTTCTTGTGACCTTGTTGCCAACACACAATAAAAATGAAAGTGAAATCATCAACTACCCAGGGGTACCAAGTGTTAAGTTGTTATTATTGCTACCCAGCAGGGGTCGACTAAGTAAATATGAGTAAATGATGCTGATACTATCAATACCTTTTCTGGAATTAATGAAATTTGGTTCTTTGAAAATTTGTGTCATTTCAAGAAAAGTTCTTTTCTTGAGATTGGATTCATGCTCCAATATCGTCACATTAACATAATCGGGCAAGTGATCAAAAGTGATTGAATATTGTGCTAATGAGCAAGTTTCTTGAGATTAGTATCAGCACAACATTCAATCTTTATAAAAATGAACCATTTCTAGAAATTTTCTTTTTGAAAGATTCTTCTAAGTAGACAATTGTATACCATACTTAGGTATGAAACTGATTAGATTTGAGGAAAACGAAATAATCACTAGATGGTATAGAAAACCGATATGTAGTAATCGTATTCTCAATTTTCATTCATATCATCCCTATAAAATGAAAAAAAATATAGTCAGTTCGCTCGAAAGTAGAGTCATTAAATAAAGTCATCCCAGCATACGCCAAAATTGTTTAAAAGAATTACGTGATATTTTGCTAGAAAATTCTTATCCCAATTATCTCATTCATAAATTACTATTTTCAATGATAATCAATCACGAACATAATTCCTAACCCGTCACATACTACCGTATTCAGATCTCTATCATTCATTCATGAATTCACTCCTGAATTATTCAATGTTCTGAAGAACGAAAACATTAAAACCACGAAGAAATTCATAAATGCCATTTATCTACACCCGTACTCTAATAATACACTTATATGCCCACAACCCGTTTTATAATGAAATCTATTACAGATTTTCATTACGATACAGATTTTCAACCAATAGAAACCCATTATTTTTCAATCAAGCATGATGTGCAAGCTTTGCATTTTGAAGTTTGTCAAGTCAAAATCAGTAGGTATTGAATTTTTGGAGAATTTAGTCAATTTTCGATAATCGTATGAAAATGTCTTATAGCAGTGATATAGAAGAATTACCAGCGACCCTCTACAGATGTCTTAGACCAGAAAAAAAAAATCGAGAGGATTATATTTTTCATTCGGCAAATGCAACACATACGTTTTTATTTTCAGCCAAATTATTTGAGCTCTCGAGTCCGAGTGGTCAATGGCGCTGGCAGAGGTCAGTTACGTCCGGGTTCAATTCCTGACCTCGGCAGAAGTTTTTTATCATTTTTCAAAGATATACGATTGATTACCTACTATTATCGTGTTCAATATAAATACCTAATAATATAATATTTTTAGTTCTTCATTATTTATTGGGTGTAGATAAAATAACGTATGCAACTCTCGTGTAATGGTCATTAATACACTCGCATAAACCATACGAAACTCACCTTCGGCTCGTTTCGTATCCCGGTTTATGCTCATGTATTAATAACCATCATTACACGATCGTTGCATAATATACTATTTTATCTTACATTCTAAAGTTAAATCTTCAATTTTGAAAAAAACAGAAATCTAATATTGTTTATAAAATTCCCTGTCTAGATTGTAATCGGACGTTGTAGATTGTAGAAGGAACATCAATTCGTGTGCCTTATCGGAACACGTGAATCGTAATGATCATCGAATGGATTATGAGAATACTAAAATCTTGGACACAGAGAAGAATCTTTCAAAAAGAATATTCCTAGAAATGGTTCATATTCATGATGAACAACATTCTATGAATAAACGAACCGACTTGAATAACCTCAGTCAGATATATACTTATTTATTACTTTTCAACGAAAAAAATATAACACCCGTTAATAAAAATTTTCCGCCTTGATTGAGTAAACTTGTCATTGTCATTTCATTCATGTATTTTCTGTTTGTTCTGATCCAATTTCATTTCAATCTCACGTTAGTAAGTACTTCATTTATAAAATAACTTATATATATTGTGATCAACCATTTTATAGTTGTCCCGAAGAAGGTTATAAACATTACCGAAAGCTCGACAGATAACAATGAGTTATATATATATATATATATATATATATATATATATATATATATATATATATATATATATATATATATATATATATATATATATATATATATATATATATATACTATATATATATAGTATATAGTATTCCTTGTTAAGACTGCAATAAAAATTACATTGGACAAACGTCAAGAACATTAATGAGTAGAATTATATCACACAAAAGTGATTGCAGATTACATCCGGAGAGATATGCTCTAGCAAAACAAGTGAACACATTAGACCACCGAGTCAATTATGAATCGGCGAGGGTGTTGGCGGTTGAGCCACACATGACAAAGAGGGTTTTTTTGGAAATGGGATTTATTGCACAAGACAATAACTAAAAAAAAAAAAAAAAAAAAATTTTTTAAATTTTTTTTTTTTTTTTTTCTACATAAAAAAAACCCCACAACACCAACAACAAAAAAAAATATTTTTTTTAAAACTTAAAAAAAAAAAATTTTTTTCCCATATATATTTAAAAAAATTTTTTTTTTGTTTTTAGCATAAATAGGAATCAGCAAATTTCTTCACAGTTCACTCATATCCATTGATCATACACAAATTTCATAGTCCAACAAAACCACACACACAACAAGGCACCACCAACAAGAAGAATAATTGAAATTTGGTATATAAGCTCACAGATAAGAATGAGTTATAATATATATATATATATATATATATATATATATATATATATATAACTCATTGTTATCTGTCGAGCTTTCGGTAATGTTTATAACCTTCTTCGGGACAACTATAAAATGGTTTAATATATATATATATATATATATATATATATATATATACCAAAATCATTTGAATCTACGTTCCAAATGATATGGAGGCAAACCTTCTGTCAACAATTGGCACTTCCATCTGAAATTCCTCAGTTTCGAAATGAATGTGAACCTGTATGTATGAAAAAAGAAGAAGAAAAAATTATAACGGTTTTGAATGAAAATTCAACTGAAGGCTGGTTAAGTACTATTTCAATATTTGAAGTATTAATTAGGAATACAAGGTCATTTGGAAACATTTGGGAATCAGAATGTTGTTTATTGTGGTTATAGAGGTTCTAATCACTGATGAAAGTATATAATTTTTATGGAGTAGGTACGGATCCGACATCAATCTCAATTAGATATCTTCAATAACTCCTAACTCGAAAGGAATGCGTTTTTTGACAGAAAAAAGTTAGGAGATCACAAGGATTAACTTTTGCCTGATAAATATACTCAGCACTCTTCAGATCAATTATAATTCATCATTCTGTATTATCAACTTCAATAAGACTTGAAAATATATTATAAAAATTCCATCCCGTGGTGACTGAGAAAAAGCTCGAATGAAGAAGATGGGATTTTTGTTTAAAACTCTCAGACATTGTTTGCAAACAATGTCGAAGAATTCGAAATAGAAGTGTGTGTATGATTTTCTGTGAATAGTAATATTCAATCACTTCTCCACCTTTGCGCACCTATAACCTGGAAAAATCATTGTAGCAGTGTTTCATGACTTAGTTTGAATGTAGGTTTTTCCATTACCAGATTAATATCCAATGGAGGAAATACTAGATTTCAGAAGGTTTGAAACCAGTTCTGCTTTCTGGTTGGTTACGAATAATTTGTTTGCGTCACTACAGGCGTGGGCCTTTCACTTATCACATTCACAACCAAATCATATCCAAATTCAACCCCCATATTTTTTATCCATATTATTTCAGGAGAATAATTTATGACAATTCATAAAGACTGTATTGTATTCCGAATCATTCGAGAAGGTAAATATAATCAGTAATTTCATTATTGGGATCAACCAACTATAAAAACTCGTAATCCAATGATCTACTTCAGTTCAATTATACGCCAGGTGATGGTTAGACTTTTTCAACTCAATTTCACTAACGCAGTAAAGAATTCGAAGAATATGAGGTGAAGACATTGATTTTACGTACATCTTGGTATTTGAAAGTTGATTATTTGATATGTAGGTCTACAACCTGTATCTGACGTTTACTGATAATTACAGAGATAGCCCATTTATTAGTCTGCATCTTAGGAATCAAGGAAAGACTGAAATATCAGATTTGATTGATATTAATTGATGTTTGTTATTTGTTGTGCTTTAATGTCAATTCAATCGGTTATCATTACCGAGAAGTATGTCATCGTTTTTTATGCTCGTTTTCTAGAACTGATAGAAGTGCAAATTGAAACGAACTATTTTAAGAATGGAATCGACTTGATAAATAGTTATTCATTGTTATAAAAATTGTATATATAAAAACATTTTTATTTTCATATTCATGGCGTTTTCTAAACAGTTCTGAACAGAATACGACTGATTGAGAATTCGACAAATATTTGACATAATTAACAATGAAATGTATGTCTTTATACAGGGTAGGCCAACAGAAACGAAACAAAGCAGATTTCTCAGTCGGCGCTTTGAAAAACACTGTATTACACATTGAATTTAATTATGAAGTTAAAATCTTTCGAACATGTTCTCAACTCTATCACTTCCACGTTTTCAGTGAGGTGGAATCCATCCTTTCAATCTTAAATATGATTAGAGATCGAGCCGTACTTATTTTGAAAGGTCACCATGCAGTGTAGTTTTTTATTTCTTTGCTTTTGATTACTTTGTAAAAAAAACTCCTGATAGCGAATTTTAGGATTTTTTTTACTGATTTTGTAGGTTTTAACGTATTCCTCAACTGTTGGGAATCTTTGTGAGTTAACGTACTCAAAGACTAGTGATGAATAAAATAATCTTCGGAAAACTTCGTTCAGGCCAGTCTCAATAGCCTACATAGTAGGTTATGGGCTGACAGCTCTCAGAAAATTCCATCCGACCGGTGACAGTGCAGTAATATTCACAAAAGATATTTCCGCCTTTCAAATATTTTGTGCAACACTATTCAATCTCACCAGAGGAAACGGAGTGATTCAAACTCATTTTGCTTGAATTCTTCAAAAACAAGCCTCAGTCAGATTTGTTCATCAAGTCCTATATCTGTATACACATCTGATCCAAGATGAACCTTCCTATAAGTTGAAATTGTTTTTTTCGTTAACCAGCTGACGAACTTCAACCTTCAGAAGTCTAAACTTGTGCGAGCAATGGTATAACGAGAACTTACCTTTTAACGTGTGAATCCTAGCACAGTGGTCCGGCTGGGAATTTGAACCCCGGCCTTCCGCTTCAAAGGCGTATATTATGCTTACCTATATACTACCGAGAACCGAGTTCCTTGGACTGTACATCAATAAGAAATTGAGGTTTCAAGATCATCCAACAGACTTGATAAAAAACTTGTCTCTGGATGATATGTGATCAAACGATTGCTGCAGAACTTAACTGTGAGATAGCAAAAATGGCTTATTTTCCTTAATATAATTCACATTACATTAACATCACTGTTTATCTGACGGCAAACTCATTCTGTACATAAATATAACTAGCTTGCTATTGTTAAAAAAAAAAATTTCTTCATCATTGCACTTTTCTTTTGCATGAAACAATTTTTTTAGGAATATTTTCCCCATTGCAACCTCTCAAAATGTATTTCTTCCATTAACGGAGATATCGCTTGTTGAGAACATTCTGGGGCACCATAATTCTTAGCTGTTCATCTATTGATAAAAATAGAGGTTTGATTCAGGTTTCAGTCAGAAAGTTTATTATAGAGAACTCTTATTTTGCTAAGCTTTGGAAAGATTCTATTTGCTTCGTCAGGACAATAAGCACGATATAAGTGTTCAATAATATTCCTTTTCGAAAACTTTCGAAATAAGTTTCATTTTTCATTTGAAGGTTATTTTTATATAAAGAAAGCAATACAGTGACTGATGAGAATATAATATGCTTCTCTTCGTAGTTTTTCGGCTTTATAACGTACCACAATCTGGAAAATAGGTATTAATACAAGAATCTATATAGATTCGAATATTACTTCCTTTTTTTTTTTAGATTGTGGTAGGATAGAAACTCAGAAAACTGCGAAGAGGAGATATATCCATTAGAAAATAATGACTTTCGAAAAATAATATGCTTATATTAGTAGGGATGTGAAATATCCGTTTTCAGTCTATTTGCTCGGATATATTCGACTGTCCAGTTTTGCCTGGTAGAACGATGTGGTAGGCGACTCGTTGGTGGGTGAAAGAAAACTAGGGCCACTTCCCAATAAAGCTGATTCTGAGAAATCAGAAAGTCAGGATGAACCTGTATAATTCCATGGAACATGAACAATAATAAAGATGGCTCCGTCGACTCCAGCGCCCAAATTCTCATTTGTCTAAACGAAATTCAAATCTCGATGAATGGCAATTGATCATTGGCTTTTTACTAGCGCCCATTAATTTTGATTGACTAGTTAGATTGGGTTCGATAATAATCATTCTCAATTAAAGGAAACAAGCAGAATATAGAGATTTCTTAAAATTATTGATGTAACTCATAAATATCGTCCTTTTAAACTCCCCCACATTCAACATGTCATCAGTCAATCTTTAGCAAAATTGTCAAATTTCCATTTCAACAATGCTCATGTGTTACTATTTGTCGTCGAAGGTGATCAATTCAAGAACTTTTGATTTTCCCAAGGCAAAATGTAGGGTGGAACTTAAATATACTCTACCTTTCTCTTATTAATGATTCGGACCTGTTTCAACTTATTTTTCGATACATCGAATTTCAGTATAGTTGAATGATACAGATAATTGTGAGAATATTTTCTTGTTGTCAGGAGATTAACGTGAACATTTTTGAAATATTATTATTATAACAGACATTGTTAGTCTCCGTAGTCTTTCCCAATTTTTCAATTTCAATTAAGCAAATATGCATTCCACCGCAAAAGTGATCATTATATCATTCCACTGAAATTATTTGAAAGGGTCTTCAGTTGACGATAAAATTTGGGTAACATTATAAAGGAAATCACATTAGTGCTTATTTGCTCGACATATGGATAATGCGAAAATATGTGAAAAAACGGTTCAGGTTAGAGTTATGTGATATCACAATGGTCACAATTTGGAGTTTCAGATGTACAGCTTGTTTAATTTTTCCGTGAGAATACAATGGTCTCATAGTCCCCACTAAGGGCTATATTTTCCTCTGCACCAATGCGCCGTTGCCATGTAATATTTTTTTTTGTAAAATTCGAAAGATATTTGCTTAGGTGGCTCAGAGAACACTGAAGTAACATAGGTAGCAGTTTGTCTCTGCATTCTACAAGAAACTATCTACCTGGGGATACCGATATGCTATTTCTGTAAATTCAATCATTATTTTCATCAAAAATTAAGGGAATAACTTTTTGAAACATTTGAAAATGAAATGAAAAAAACGACAATAATCACACCAGTAATTCATTTTGGAAATGTCTTCCACCTTGGCCTGAACGATTTCTGAATCTTTTCAGAAAGTATTTCTCTCACGCTACTCAGAACTACTCAGAAGGGAAGACTTAATTCGTTGGAATGCCTAACGAACTCTCAATTTCATATTCTCCTGTGCAGTAGTTGCAGTACGGTAGATCTCCTATTTTTCTGTTCCCCCGAATAAAAATCCATTGATGTTAGGTTTGGTTACCTCTGCGGCAAGAGAAAGGTCCTTCTCGTCCAATCCACTCATCTGGAAACATTACATCCAGCTCTCCACGTAAGGAATCGAAGAAACTCTCGGCCATTGAAAGTAATTTCGCAAAAGTATGCTTCAAACACGTAATCATCCACATTTCCGCCCCATACTTTGAGACTATTTATGTTGATGATCCTTAGCATACACTCCATGAAAATATTCAGTACTATGATAATGGTAGTTGTGCCCATTGACAAATTCATTCCTGTGAAAGGTACTTTTGTCACTGAACATGGTGCTCCTCAAGAAT
This sequence comes from Zygogramma bicolorata, assembly GCA_032362365.1. Taxonomy (NCBI): domain Eukaryota; kingdom Metazoa; phylum Arthropoda; class Insecta; order Coleoptera; family Chrysomelidae; genus Zygogramma; species Zygogramma bicolorata. Next base: position 133,220 of record JAVJAQ010001253.1, read on the forward strand.
CTTTCATTTTCCCCGTTCATCGTTCGGAAAAACTGTTGTATCTTCAAGAAATCCGCCTACATACTCTCCTGGTGTAGTTTCCAGTGGAATTTTTCATTTTTCAAACTTCTGGCAACTGAAGATATCGATATCTCTGAACATCTGCCAATTTTCCTTAAACTCAATTCAGGATTCTTTACCACTGCAATACTAACAGCTTATTGGTTTTCATCAGTAAATACTGTTTAAGCACTACTCTTTTTCTTTTTCTCGTAAGCACAGAATCATTGAATTCCCTCAAGACTTTTTGCATGTCCAAACGGTTTGAGTTTATTCTGGGAAAAAAACTCCCCAATCGGATATCTGGGTGACAGGTACTCGGGGAGTCCTACATCGAAACTATTGGGAATAGATCATTGTAACATTCGTGGAATGGATAAAATATTGATGATACGCATCACCATCTCCAAACCGAAAAACCAGAATTTTTCTGTACAATTCGTGTACGAATAAGGTGAGCTAAGGGCCCCTTAATCAGACAATGTCCCCAAATCAGACACTATCGCAGTAATTTGCATTTACTCAGGAAACTCTAATTCTAAACTGCCTTAATTCTTGCGAAGAGTCATCTACGAATATTCAAAGAGAGTTTGGTCTTACAGGAGACGTTATTATCCACAACCTACCTATTTAATATAACCTTGAAGTGTCTGTGTTTTGACTCATCGAAACAAGCATTCAATAGTGATATATTTCTTATAAGGTGGGTACAAAAGGGCACGTCTTTGAAGAATCGGATAATTGCGAAATTAGAATATTGAAACGATTCTGATTTCAAAAAAGGAAATAATCCAAATCATATGTTTCTGTTAAGACGAATTCCTATTTATTCAAAATCTGAAGGATTCGAATTCTAGTACATCAAAATGAGCCATTGTCCTAATTTCGTCACTCTAGTGGAAATATTCCATCCTTTTTTGGATCATAATTCGGACAATTAGATATTCAATGCATCAGTCTTTGTTTCATGATTTTCATATGGTTATAAATTCGACACGGGTGTGGAAGTTATGGACACCCTGACCTTAATTTCGATATCCGTTGAAATGTCTTGCTTTACCATATGTTTAAAGTTGAAGATAAGAGAAATCATACCAGGAGAAAAGAAATATTGCAAAACTTTAAGGAAAATATAAAAAATGCCCTTGAAACTATTACACATGAGGTGTCATGCTCAACAGCCGCCAAGAAATACGGTGTTCCCACAACAACTCTTATAGAAAAAAAATCAGGAAAGTATCCAGTAGACTGCAGAACTGGTGTTGGAACTATACTTACAGAAAATGGAGAACTTTTTTCGAAATGGATCATTAATATGATAAGGATGGGCTTTCCGATAACCAAGACTCAGCTAATTGCCATTTCGTCCCATAAATTGAAACGGCACAATCATTTCTATGATGGTCGACCAGGACGTCGGTGGTATGAGAGGTTCCTTAAAAGGCACCCTGAAATCAGTCAAAGTATGAGTCGAGCTGCGGTGACTGAAACCAAAATCAAAAGTTTATTTATTTAAAGCAATTCAGACTACTCTCATGATGAGTGCATTGATTTATTGAGTCAGGAAGAATATTCAACTCTGAAGAGTCAGCTTTCATTCTGTCTCCGAAGGGTAGCAACGTGTTGGCTCCAAAAGGATGTGAGACTGGTAATGACAAGAAATGTCTGAATGTTGTTATAACAGCCCAAGCAATCGAATTATCTTCTACAAATATTTGTAACTTGTCAATATTTCAGGAAATGCAGCAGGAAAATTGGCACCTATTATGATAATGTATCTTTAAAAGACGTATTCCCAAACATATCGCAATGAAGGTTCCAAGTGGTTGGGAAATTGGAGAGTCCGAAAGCAGATGGATGACCGCCGAACCATTTTTTAGTACATCACTCACTTATTTCATCCCTGGTTAATCCTTAAACAGATTCAATTCCCAATCCTGCTTCACGTTTATGGCCATGAGTCTCACGTAACATCACCAATCCGTGGTTTTTGCCGAGAAAAAGGGATAATTCTTATCAGTTTATTGACAAACTCAACCCATATTCTCCAACCTATAGATGTGGAGCTATTCAGGTTTTTGAAGAATAGCTGGAAGAAAATGTTGCGGAAGTGCAGAACTGAGGAGAGTCAAAAAGCTTCAAATAAAGATGATTTTGCCACAGTTCTGAAAGACGCACTAAATGAAGTACATAGGAGGGAATATTCTGCAATGCTTTTAGAACTTGTGGACTGCATCCCTTCAATGTGATGAATGTTGATTTCAGTAATATTATGAAGCAAATCAACTGAACAACTCAATGAAAATGATCTAAACGCGGTTGACTAGACCATTGTAGCTCATTTGCGATTTTCCGAAAATGCAATTGAACCAAATGAATTAGAATAAGCAAATTTATTACACATGGTAAAAAAATTTCAAAACGTCAGGATTGGAATTTGGCAACGAGAAGACTAATTTAGTCATAGAAGATGAACCACAAAATGAACCATTACAAGTTGTAGAATATGTTGTAATTACATTACATTTACAGGAATTACATTTGAGGAAAGGTGGTAGAACATGATGCTTCAAAATAATCGATATGACGGAAAATAGATCTCTAGAACTTGATAATATAACTGAAGATACATTTGTGGAACCAGAAAAATAATGAATTAACCCAATTCATTATTTTTCTGATTCCAGTTCTGGTTCCAGTTGATAGAAAAAAGGCAAGAAAAGAACCGTCAGGAGAAGTTTCCAGCACTATGAAGTGTGCAAGATGTCAAAATATACTTTTAGGATTTGTATATGCAGCAAGCGGACCAAAATCACCAAAAGCACCTGATGACGGAAGTTTATCCGAAAACATAAAAGATAAAGTAGCTGGTGTAAATGAGGAGGCATCATCAATAGACACCGAGTGAAAAAACAGAACAATCTTACAAATACGAGAATACTCAAATGAAACAATACATGAAAAATCTGACAGATATTTTTTTTTTTTTTTTAGTAGTAGTAGTACTTTATTTAAAATAGGTAAGCCTAATATACAAGCATCTCGATTACACATAAAAAAATGTTTACATCACATATATAAAAAAATCACAAGCAATTGATAATTACATAGGATAAGACAGTAACAGATTTGAAAACCTATAATAATAACACTCAAACAATAATACTGAAATAATGAACAAATAACACTTGCAGCACCAAACGTGCGTATATATATCAAACAATCATAGAGCTTTAATATACTCTGATAATGATGACTTGAAAGAAGATAAAGAAACTGATTGTTTTATATTCATTGGCAGTTTATTGAATTCATTTAACCCTTTGAAAAATAGCGATCTCATGCTCATACTAGAATTTGTTCTGTGAATATGAAAGTCAGTCCTCATTCTTGTGTCATAGGTATGAATTTCATAATTTCTTATTAAAAATTCGTCGAAATAGGAAGATAGTAGGAGGCCTTTGTTCAATTTATAAATAAAAGTCATACTCATGTAAAATAAACGAGAACTAACTGAAAACCATTGCAGTGTATTCAACATCACTTCAATTGGAGTATATCTATTACACTTCAGTATTAATCTTATTCCTCTATTTTGTAGCTTTTGGAGTTGAGAAATTCGGTTTTGGTTAAACAAGTAAATCATTGTTGCACAATTGTCAAAGTCAGGTTTTATAATGGTATTATAAATGGTAACTCTGGCAAACATGGACAGCTCTTTTGAAATTCTAGGAAAAAAGTACAGTTTCTTAGATATTTTTCTAATGATATATTCTCCATGACTATTAAATGTTAGATTATTATCGATCATAAATCCCAGATATTTGAATTCATCTACAATTTCTGAAGACGTATTTTCAATCACTGTATCAATCGAATTAACAAGTATATTATCATACTTATATTTAGTTGTAACAATCATTGATTTGGTTTTAGCTACATTTAGTTTGAGTTTATTTGTCTTCAGATATCTTTCAATATTGGCCAATGTGTTGTTAATTTCTATAATAGCTTGGTCTAAATTGTGATTTGCACAATACACCAATGTATCATCGGCAAATGAGCTAATAGAGCAGTTCCCTGCAATTTGATGAATATCATTTATATAAAGAATGAACAGAAGGGGGCCCAAAACGCTGCCTTGAGGTACTCCAATGCTATTACTTAGTGTATTGGAACAACTTGAACCAATTTTTGTTCTCTGACTTCTGTTGTTCAGATAGTTTTCCATCCAATAATAAACAGAACTAGCAACTCCATAATACCTCAGCTTACGTAATAAAATATCTCTATCAATTGTTTCAAATGCACGTTTCAAATCTAGAAAAACTGCAATGACATATTTATTTCCATCTATTTTTTTTTTCCAATTTGATAAAGTATATTGGAGAGCTGTTTCACATGAATAACTCTTCCTGAATCCTGATTGGTGATCACTAAGGATATTATTATTATTCAAATAGTTAATAAGCTGTGCATGAACTGTCAATTCAATTACTTTCTCAAGAGTTGGTAATGTATTTATTGGTCTAAAATTATTGGCTTCTATAGTATTTGAAATTTTCGGTATTGGTATAATGGTGCTAATTTTGAAACTATCTGGAAATATTCCATATTCAAGAGAAGAATTTATAAAATGTAATATAACATGTCCAAGGGTTTCGAATGTTTCTTTCAAGAATCTAGCATTAAGAATTTCAGATTGATTCTTATTGTTGTCCAAAGAGAATATAATTTCACGTAGTTCTCTATAGGTTAGTTTTTGAAAACAATTCAATGTGCTATTTATTTGTATGAGATGTTCCTATGACCATTGTTCCTCTGTGATTATATTATCAGCAATATCTTGGATACTATCTACAAAAAAAATATTGAAGTTGTTAGCTATATCTACTTCATTTCTATATATTCTTGTTTCGCCATTTTCCAAAAATTCAATTTTGTTGAAATTATGAGGGGCATTAGGTTTGACAATCGATTTCAGAGTTTCCACATTTGCTTTGAATTGCCTTTGTTCAAGTCAATTTTTTGTTCATAGTATTCAGATTTTTTAGCTTTGAGCATATTAACATACTGATTTCGATTTGCCTTATATACTTGCCATTTTTCTTCTTTTTGAGCATCATTACATTTTTTGAAATTTTTATGTGCCATATCTCTGTCTTTAGCTTTCCTTCTCAACTCATTATCATAGTATGGTACATCATTTGATTTCAATGTTCTAGTATAGCTTGGAGCAACTCGATTTACAATGTCATATACTTTTTCAAAAATATCTTCCAAAATAATATTAACGTTTACACAATCTAATAACCAATTACAAGACAAGAGTTTCATATTGATGGATAACATATTTTCTTTGCACATATTTCTAACTTCTTGAATTCTCTCAGGAACATTCGGCCTTGTATTAAATATACTAACGGAAATGGTGGAATGATCAGAAATTTTAGGACTATCATTAACTTTTACAGTAATATTATCACAATTTGTTATAACATAATCAATTAAAGTTCTACTGACATTTGTCATTCGAGTATAATCTTCATCCACTTGATCCACACCATACATGTTAAACAAGTGCTGAATTTTTTTCGTGTAGAAATTGTTAACATTTTTGAAGTCTATGTTAATATCACCTACTAAGACAGTTTTTTCAGGATGAAAATAATTTTCTAATATATCTTCCATTTTTTCAATGAACAATGGATGACTTGCATTTGGTGAGTGGTAAACACCTCCAATGGTCCATTTTTGGCTATCAATTGAAATTTCTATAAACTGGAACCAATAGTTGACATCTACTGATGTTATACTTTTCATCACTTTGTATTCAATGCCCTGCTTAATATAAATTAAAACTCTTCCTGTATATCTACTGCTGCTGTCACATCTAACAAAATTATACTGCATTACAGTGAGTTCAAAATCCAAAATATCCTGAGTGTTTCTAGATTCACTTAGAACTATGATTGTTGGGCGGTAGCAGATTATTTGGGTTAAAATTTCGTGTTTGTTTGCAAGAAAACTCTGAATGTTAACATAAATGATGTCTTGATTCAAATTTATGAAAGAAGATTTCTGAATATTAGGCATTACTGGTTCTTTTCTTTTTGGACAATGGTTGGTACTCCATTAATATATCTTATTGTTTTATCCAGGTCACCTTCATCTACAAGTTTACTTAGTCTACTTTTCACCTTCTGGTAGTATTCACGTTGAGTTTTGGTCTGATCTCCAAAGATAATTACTCTGTTTGCACTTATTTTATTTTTATTTTTCAGTACTTGCTTAGCTAATTCTAAGTTGGAAAATATTTTTTTCAGAGGACGATTTTTACCAGTAGTGAATTTTCCAATTCGATATACTTGCATATTTCCATCAATGATATCACATTCCTTCAAAATATTGTTAACTGTGAGCTTTGCATCTGCAATTCTTTCATTTCTATCTTTCTTTGTCGACTCCTGTATATTCAGCACAATAACATTTCTTGCCCGATTTCTCCTTTCTTCAAGTTCAGAGATGATATTCTCAAAATTCGTAATTCCATCCTCCATCTTTCCACCAGTTGAATTTTGGTTTTCAACTTTTACCTCTAACTTGCTCACTTGACTTTCTAAGAGTTCCACTTTCTTCATCAGAATGGGGAGCAATTTGAAACCTTGTTTACATTTATCACAAAGCTATATTAAACGTCTTCTCTTCAGCGGTATGCATCTTAATTCAGAACTCGAGAGGCCAGAACATTTTTCACAAAAATTATGTTTGCAGCCATCACAACATATTCCACTTTCCGTAGAATCGCCACAAGACTCGCAAACATTAATTTTTCGATATTCAGATCCCTTCAGAATAATATTTTTGCTCCTGCATTGGCAAGGAACAAAAGAAATAGGTTAAGTTGATTTTATCTTAGGAGCAAGAAACGGTCTCTGATAAACTGGCACTGATTGTCTTTGGTGGATTATTTCAAACTATCAAATTCATTCATATCTGAAATGAATTTTTTCTTTCAAAATTTGGTCAAACTCTTCACAGAACCATACACTCCTACTTCAACAATTTTTGAAAATTGACGTTAGGTATTTTTACTAGAAAAGGACAACTTTTGTAGAGCGCCACAAACACACCAGCCAACAATACTGAAAAAAGAGATGTAACTACTGATAATACCGGGATTGTCAGAGATATTATGGATGCTCTAAATAAAAACAACAAATACCAAGAAGTTCTTGCCGGAGTTGTTGTTCCATCACCATTCGAAGCTGCGCTGCTTTGGTCAGAGCCAACCGCTTCAAAAAAAATGCAAAGTGAAGACATCAGATGCTTGGAAGCATACTATTCAAAGAAGAACGATGAATAAAAAAAAATAGAAGATGAAAAGGAGCAGTGAAGGCCCAAGAGGAAGGAAAAAAGACAATAACTGAGGAGAATGCCTACAAAAGAATAAAGAGATCAAATAAAATACAGAGAATAAGAAAAATGAAAACAATGAAAATAAGGAAGAAAGGAACGTTGAAAATGAAGATAGTCAGGAGTCGGAACTAGCCGATAATCAACAACCGAATGAATCTCTAATACTTGAAACCGAAGTAAACGATAATGTTGTGATAACCTACGGACAAGAACTGTACCCAGGCATCATTACAGAAATCAAAGACACTGGCGTAAAGGTGAAGACCATGTGAGGTTCAAATGATTGAAAATAGCTAAAAGATGATGATGAAATCTGACACAGTTTCGATGAAGTTATAAAAAATTGGTACACCAGAGCAAGTTGATGAAAGAAATGTTTCTGAAGTCGAAGAATTTAGCAAGAACTTTGCTTGAAAGTGAAAATACTAATTCTTGAATACTTGTTTGAGTAAATATCATTTTTGAATAGATTTGTATCCTTTTTATGAATACGGTAAAATTGATGTTTACTTTTCAACAGAAAAAGGTGTGTATGGAGATCAGTTCTCAATCTGTAATATGTCTGAATCAGGTACATGTCTTGTGTCGGTTTTGGGAAAACTGTCGGAAATTGGCTCAAATCTCGTCGAAATTATGGCCAATCTGCTCCGATAGCTGTAGAAATTGCATACGATGGTACTGTCATCAAAAACATTATTTTTGTGTAACATAATCGTTTTCCATTTCCGGAACTATTTCGATATTCATTCTGAAGTAATATAGTTCCCCCTATAACTCTACAAGTCACAGCTACTTAGGGCCGGTCTTGCAATATAGTTCTCATATATAGAGCTTGGAACAAAAACATTAAATAAACCTCCTTGATTCTATTCAGAGGAAGAAATCCGTCTGATTGGTGATTCTTTGCTTACGGACTAGCTCACTTTGTTGGATAATCATAGAAGGATCGGAGACCAATTCAACTTCCATAGATATTTTCACGGCCGGTGAGTTTTTGAATCGTCATAAATAGTTCCTGTCTTGGCAGTTCCAACGCGGATGATTTCACGAAACCAGAATTACCATCACTGTCGAACCCCTCTTGCTCAGAAAATCATAAATTTGGAAATTTCAAAGTGAATATCAATTCGTTTCTCCTATCCCTTGATCCATGCGGTGTTCTTTGAAAATTACAGGGCTTCCCTTTTCGAATACACATTATTGGGACACCCACTATATTCATACAGGAGTGAAACTTGTGGAGTAGAAAAATGATTTGCCCCTTCCCTATTATTTATTGATTTAATCGTATCAGTTTTTCAACGTAAAGTTCATCAGAAATAAAAATTTATGGACACCTTCCATTCAAAGACTTGAGAAGTATGACAGAAAGAAGTAAAGTTTTTTCCTGTACTTAACATTGATTGAAATTTGAGGTAAAGTCAGTACTTTCCAGAAGCCAATACGATTTGTTCACATTGGGTATGGCAGTAAACTTCATGACTACCTCTCGAAACCGAGCACCGCAAAACGGCCTTCCATTGAAGCTCCGATGTCCATGCAATAGAGAAACTCTCTTATCAAGAGAAATTATTGATTCGTTTCATTCGAAACTACTGATATCACCTTTCATCCAAATATCAAAACAATAGTGCATTATTTTGACGTTACCATATTCGATTTTTCAATATGCAATCTTGCTCATCAGTTCAACAAATTACCGAAAAGAAATTTTTGCTGAAAATAGTTCAGGCACAACTTCGATTTCATATCAACTGGAGAAACGATCAATGTTAGTGGAATATAGTGAATGATAGTGATTTCGTAACAGTAATCAAAGTCAATTTTTTCAGGGTTCAAGCGAATACAGATTCATCAATGAAACCACACAAACACTTTCTCGCTTCTTTCACGTGATATCATAATATTTTTTCGTATGATCATTATGAATGTGTATCACAGACAATAAATTACCAGCTGAATGACCTCGCTGACTCGCCCAATGAATGACTGTTCAATTAATTTCGTTTGTAGTGCAAGAGTTGATGATTATTATCCAATATATGATCCAAGAGTGAACCGCTCCGAACTGAATACTTTTGAATGGACCTGAGAGAGTTTGAATTGAAAACTAGTCGAACGTGCCTCAGTCGGACCAACCTCTCGAACGATGCCCTAGGCTGATGCCTTTCTCACCTTGCCTTAACGTTGGCCCTGACCTAGTGTAACTGAATTGTAATTATCTTCGGTTATGTCATGCACTTTATGCTTCGGCACGGAGAGGAGACTAGGAGGAACTGCTTCTTTCGCCGTATTCACATGCAACAGTAACGCATAAAATTCATAATTCCGAAACGAAATAGTTGTAAAAAAACTTGTTGAAGTTCAGGCATGTATCACCCAAATATATCAATTCATACAGTGACATGAAAATCATCTATATCTAATCAATGCCTTGACGTAAATTCTTGAATATAGTTCAAAATGATCAATTCAAATGTTCAAATCATTTGTTAGTCTCCGCTTGAAAACGCAGAACGTTTGAAAGTATTTCAGGAGTTATCCTCTGAATTTCATTATAAAATATAGTCAGATGTCCCTCCGTCGATATTGGTAGGTCTACTGAAATTCCGAAGTTGAGCCATCGGGACGTCAGAACTACAGTAAGGTGGGGAGGATGAATTTTTATATTTCCCTTTTGTTGAACACTCTCACGAGTGCGCCCCGAGGCAGATCCTTATGCGGGCAAGAAACGTCCAATTATATTGTGTGCTGTAGTACTCTGGGGCGTCTTACTGATTTCAACGGTAGTGCATTTGCTACTTCTAGTGTTACGAAATTCAGGAAAACCCACAGTGCTACCGGGTTGGTTGGTGTATTCGATCAAGATATCCCACCTACTACGATTGATATCCAAGCAACCAACAATTACCTATGAAAAAATTCTGCCCTGACCGTGCATTGAACCAGCACTTAAAACCCTATCGAATATGTGACAGCGCCGTGGACAGCTAGACCACAGACCGACAATTCAGATACATCCTGAATGAATTTCTGATCTCAACAATATATTTTATATCCGGATTTATATGAAATTCAATCTGATATTTATATTATTTGTTGAACCTTTAGATTTGGATTTTTCCAGAAATCGATGAATAATCAGTATTTCATTTGCTGAATTTTGTGGTCATCATTGAACTTTTTATGCATTACCTTCGTCATCCGATTCCGTCGATCTGAACTGAAAAAGTGTCCCTACTCGGAAGGTTATCCGTGAACAAATCCATCACTAAAGGTACATCTGTTCCTGGAGCAGATGTAATTGTCATTTACAAACAATTATTGAAAATTGAATGGTAAATATTACAGTTCGTTGTTGAATACTCAATATCTTCTTGGGAAACTTGATAAAAAATGAAACTGAGGTTTACAAATTTTGTAATTCTGGAAACTTTTTGTCATCAGTTTACAAAAAATCTTATGAGTACTTTGGAAGTATTTTTCATTCATTCATGTTTTGAAGATCAGAAAGTCTTGGTGATTTCAATATTTCTAAAATGTTTTCATCGTCAATTTCATCCACATAGATTTTTTCTTTGATTTTCTACAGTCCTCGTAAGACTCATGTTTTTTTTATAATGAATTTCATCAGGTTGACAGAAATTCAACCCCCTGAATTAAGTATCAGAAAAAAGTTTATACCGACTATATATCGTCAGATTCCATCTCAAAACTTTGACAGAAGAAGAATCCTAAGAATGTTGTTCGCAATATCAATATCAGTAGAAATCGGTTTTCAGAAGAAACAAAATTCGAATTTGAAAGAAACTGTTTATGCGGGTGATGAAGGAAATCTTCAACGCTAACTATATAATTGAGTTCCCACCTTCCGTTAAAATTCTGGATTCATTTGGATTTATAGTATAATACAGAATGATCATTGTTCATATAGCAGTCATCAAAGACTTTAGATACTGAAAATATCTGAGATTCTAGAGATTACTCTTTTGATTCTTTTTCGGTACTTGGAAAAGAAATTATCATCGAAATGTTCTTGAAAAAAAAAATTATCTGAAGTGGATTTTCTTCAATATCCTTCAACACTCGCTGACTTTCATTCTTCAACTATTCAGAGTCTCAACGATTAAAGAGTTCTTCATTATGATGTGATTTCTTTGATTTTTCCTGAATGGATGGAACATTGAAGATTCGAAGGCTATTGGAGGAAATGGAGGACTTGTTAAATTCAAGAATCTCCGGATATCCTAAGTATAATGCTGAATACTGTGTTAAGATTCCGGAATGTACAGAAAAATCCTTGATATAGGTTTGGAACAGAACTGAGACCAGTTTTTATATACATGTATAATGTCATTACGATTTTGCTGGTAACGTTGTAGTGGTAGTTATTGTAGCATGAGAACAGTTTTAGTTACCACAGAAACTACATGAAAAAAGTCTGATAATGAAAACTCATTATTTCCATCATGAAGGCGGCAGGAAACATTTTGTTTTTTATTGTCATAACAGTTATTATTAGTGCTATTTCAGCAGCCTCAGTTTTAATGGAATCCTGTTGTTTCTGAATTTCAATAACAAGAGAAATTAATGAAACGTATAAATTTTTAATGAATAATAAAATTTCTATTCATATGAGAAATTCATACACAATCATACGTCACCGGTATCAAATGATGACTTGCTTCGAAAATTCGTTCGAAAATAGACTGGTAATGAACTATTCGAGAAAGGGGCAATTTAAATAATGCGCACGGTATAGGTTCTAGGTTCGAGACACTTTGGTCAAAGTTATAGAAGAATAGAAGAATGCATACATCACACGTCGAAAATAATAACGAGATTTATGATGAACCCAATTGGAAGGTACAGAAATATTTGTCGTATCACGACCGGTTCGGGCCAGAGACAAATTCGAATTTTTCCTGGCCGTCTCTGAGCTTAATGAACACAACGCAAGCTTGGTTGTGTGAGAGGAGTGTGTATCGAATACACCAGCTTAGTAGTTGGCACTGTATGTTTATCGGATTTCTCTACATTTTGAATAGCAAATATACTATTGAATAATGTCAGTCACCCCAGAGTGGTAGCTCACTCAAAAAAGTAGCGCTTTCCATCCCGCACAAAGCTTCGCTTGCTCCAATGATTCATTGACAAGGGAGAATACGAAAAACCTTTACCTGGGCAGAAAAAAAATTATAGAAATATATCCATTAATGTTTAACATTACTTTGCTGTAGTTAATGTTCGAAAGCGATGCACTTGCTTTCGAAACTTCTTCATTTCGAAGCAGGAAAAGATTGGCTGAGATTCTGTATTCAGAAAACTAAGACAACGTCCTGTTTCCTTCTTTAAAGACTCAATGAAAATCTGAATTGCAGAAGAAAACGAAAAAATCAAGACTTTCATTCTAATAGTAATATTGTGAGCTACGAAATCCATGAAACAACTCACATATGACGGAAGAGTGAATGTTTCCATCATTACTGCACCAAATAAACCAGAAGAAAAAGTGATAAAATTCATAAAATCAAAATTTTATTATCGAGTGTATCGTGACTAGAATGGATCCATGAGCTTCAAAAACATAAGGCAATCTGTTCCTGAAGGTAAATAGGCACGTATTCTACATCATAAGGATAGGTGGATTTTTTTTTCATTTCGATTCTGGAGTGAAATTGCAGCAACCCTTCGGAAAGCATTCCGTATTATTACTACAGCCATCGAATTCATCATGAATGTTAACGATAATAATAATAATAATAATAATAGCTTTATTGTCCAACAGTTTCCCATTTACAGGACAATCTTCATAAAAATAATTGGAGATAACATGCTTTGGGGTAAGAACCAATAGAAGGAAAATTACTCTAGATAAATACAAGCAATTTTGATAAGTTCATATAGTGTACAGGAGAAAATATCGCATCGGTTACAGATTTTGTTGTAATTATTACACATAACATACACAGGTGACTTCGATGAAATGTTTGTTCTTGCCTTTGAACATCGAAATACTTAGTTATTTCTAGACGTTAAACGGGAAATATTGATGTTGATTTGATACAATATATCGGCACAATCGATATTTCCATTCAACAATTTGTATAAGAAGGACAATGATGTTATATTCCGTCTCAATTCTAAACTATGAATATCCAATTTATCACACAATTCCGCATTATTTATGCCTCTTTCAGGATACACCCCGTCGGTTCTGAATATCAAAAATTTTAGAAACTTTCTTTGAACTCTTCCTATTTTCTGAACATCACATTTGTAGAATGGATACCAAATCGAGTTTGCATATTCAAGTTTAGAGCGCACCAGCGAGTTGAATAGCAGTTTGAGGGCTGTAATGTTGTCAAAATTTTTACAATTTCTGATGACGAATCCATACATTCTGAGACTTTCTGATATTTTATTCTCGATGTGATCAGAAAAAGTAAATCTGTTGTCGAATATCACCCCCAAGTCTTTGATGGTATCGCACCTCAGAAGCTCTGTATTTTCTATATTGTACTGAAAGTCGATAATTGTATTTTTTTAGAGTAAGTCACCACTTTGCATTTTTTTATATTCAAAAGAAGACTATTATCAATGCACCAGTTGTTGATACGATTCAGATTTTCTTGAAGGACAATACAGTCATCGACCTTGTGTATTACTGTGGATATTTTCAAGTCATCCGCGAAGCATAATTTTTGGCAGTCGATTAAGTCACATAAATCATTTATGTATAAAAAAATAGTAATGGACCCAAGTTGGATCCCTGTGGAACTCCGGAGGTTACAGCAATTGGACCTGATCTATATCCATATATGAAACAAACTGTGTTCTCTCGTCTAAATAGTTACTCAGAAGAGCCAATGCACAACTAGAGAATCCCATTGCTCCCAGCTTTCATATTAGGTTCTGATGATTAACTTTATCGAAGGCCTTCGAGAAATCCGTATAGATAACATCAACCTGTCCTTGATTATCTAACACTTTGGAGACAAACTGAGTCAGTACCATAAGGTTTTTGACTGTAGATCTCTTATCAACGAAACCGTGCCGATACGGAGAAATACAGGTGCGAATTGGAGAATATATGTCTCTATACAGAACAATCTCGAAAACCTTCGAGAAATTGCATATTAATGAGATTGGTCTATAATTTTCGATATTTGATTTGTCACCGTTTTTCAATATAGGACATATGATGATCGGCATACAGTTTTTCAGAGAAATCGTAAACTGCAAAATATTTCGAATAGGCACTTGATATTCCTTCTCAATTTAACCGTCAAATCAATCAGGAACTTCGTAGAAATTCAAATTTTCATTTTGAGCCTTCTAATTATGAAGTTAGATCTCGAGATCCAGAATGCAGGACAACTTGTATGAAATGGAACAACACCCATTTGTATGATTTCTGTCATGAAATTTTCATCAGAAACAAAATCGGAATTTGGGCTACGAGCGTGCCGTCTCTAGAGTGGAATTTCGAGTTTTTGAATATATAGGAGGAACTGTATAGAGTGGAAAAGAACCTGCTTCCATCACTTCCAGTATCGAATTCATCAGAAACCCAGAAGAATTTTGTTTCTGGAATGATATCGTGAGCTACAAGAGAAGAGACGGCCACAAAATATCAATCGACACTAGTTTCGTTAATGAATTCCAAATAATTCAATTATAAAATTATATGTTTTCTCAGAATGGAATGGTAGACTTCGACTCTCGTACTTTGATACAGAATTATTGAGAAAACACATTTCTACTGAAATCGTTCATAGCTTGAAATCGATCTGATATCATACCGACTAATATTAGAAGCTTGACCATTTCTTTCTTCAATCTACTTACAGATTTGTTCGAATGTTTGGAGAATGAATTGAGTGGTAGATGTGAAAAATTTGAGAAATATACTTAAAACCTTCTCAAACACATAAATAAACATTCATGTCATGTCATGTCAAATCATATTTGCATCCTTCAGTGGATAAAAATGATTTATCCCAGCACATGAATAACAGACAGATAACAAGTGATATACACTGTGGCTCTCATTGATTATTCAAAGAAAACTAAATCACCATCAATATTCATAATTATGCGGAATTGAGTGTATAGAATCGTGCTTCACAAACATGAAGGAATTCTGGTATTTTGAGGTATCAAACAGGGGGTTGTCCGAGTGAAAGAAAGTTATTTTAATCGCTTCATTTCAAGTGGTCATAGACTTGGACATGATTAAGAGGTCTAATGTTATTTATTAAATGAATTTCCATGCCACCATGATTCGGAAATATTCAATTCTCAACAAAAGGGATAGATACTACAGTTTCTTGTAGGATTTTCTTCAACAACGGTTTTTCAAAGCCGCGACACGTATTCTGGTTTTTACACCCGGTGTTGATGAGAAGCCGTGGTATAATTCATTACCAATTTCACAATTATTGAAATCCACAGGTTGGAAGAAATAATGTTGAAAATTATACATCGTATGAGAAAAAAGTTGTTGAATCACATCACTTTCAGAATTGTATCGAATATCACCGGACTTTTGAACACAAAGTTACACGTTATGAATATCATCGTGGGCTTCGTTAGAGTAGAAAAATAAGGTATCCTAGGTTAAGATAATCGAAATGCCTCCAGTGACAAAGTTTAGAATTTTTTTTATATGCAGATTGACACGAAAGGGAAGCCCTGTAATTTTTAAAGAACACCGCGTGAGTCAAGGGACAGGAGATACGAATTAACATTTACTTTGAATTTCTGAAGTTTGTAACTCGTCGAGTCATCCGTGTAGATATTGCTAGTAAACCCCAGATATGGAAAGCATATTTTTTTTTCGCTTTTTCTCCCTCAACCCTTCTATGGATAGCAAAATCTGTATAAAAAGAAAACACTCGAAAAATGCTAATTTATTACACTCAGTCCTATGAAAAAATTAATTTGAAATGAGTTATTGGGAATATGTTACAAAATAACTGTATAGTACGAAAAATTGATGACAAAAAAGTACAAGCGTTTGAAAATACACAAACCTTTTTTTAAGCCACCACTGACAATAACAGAAATGTTATCATTGTGGTTACCTATTCCAGCCTCGTTCGAATGATGAAATAGTATCACCTGGAAGACCTGTTTTTTTTGCATTTAATGTTTTCAAGATTTCATTTGATGGGATGCCCGGAGTCTCAAAAACTTTGTTGAGCATACAATAATACTGTCTTATATAGGCACATTTTTCAATACTGTCCGAAAAAATTAAAAATGAAAATAATTAGAAGAATGCAGAGAGGGAAAAAAATATAACGAATCACATGTTCATCGTGTCAACCAGTTTCCTTCGATCATTAATGAAAAACAGTTATTTGCTAGCTTCAAAGTTAAGATTGCTCAATAGAACATCAGATAAATTTTGTACAATCAGTCCAATTTTTTAATTTATCCAATTGAAAATATCCATATCGTGACGAAGTTTGGGAATTTTTTGTGATCTGAAATTTTTCTTTGAAATCCACAATAAAAAGTCACGGGCAATCATTTCAAATCATTCAAATGAATTTCGTTTTGTCGAGTGTCACCACTGGAAATATAAGGAACGGTTTTCTTTGTGATAATTAATCATTAAATGATATTAGCCAGAACACCGGGGTTTTCTGTATTTCTCTCAAATTTGATTTTTTTTCCAAACCAAACTTTTCGAACGTTGGAGTCACCTCATCTACCCAGCAAATTGATATGGAAACTTCGAATTATTTATTGTCATCAACTGAAAATTTCTACTCACCATCCTCTTTACCCATTTTTCAAAATTATTGAATGATCCAACAACCGAAACTTCACCGACCGAACTCAAGAAATTTTCCCGGTATAAAATCAATCTCAATACGATAAATCGAACACAGGTCTCGATCGCATTCGAACTCGGCTCTTTAATCACAGGTGTTCAAGATATGGATGTCGGTCAAATCAGAAATGAACGCTGCAAGTTCGAGAGTACGTTCGCGAAACAGTTACATGAAGGTGAGTCTTGGCTCTCGAATCTAAGCCACCGAGATATTAGATAATGATTGTGTGCCTTAATTCAAGTGCAATGCTATTTTATAAGTGTAGCTTGCGCGGTCGAAGGATGTTCAGTGATGTCACTCACTTCATCTCTATCATCCGTCGAGCAATTTCAGTCTATTTGGAGCAAATGGAATTTGAATCCCAACGTTATACTGTATGGATATACTCCACAAAACGTTAAATGAAGATTGATTCATGATTCAAGAGGAGATATTACTTGATATTCAAAGGATTAAACTTCACTATCTCAATTCCAGATCATCTTCTGAAAGGAAATATCGCGTGACCAAAGGAGAAGCGATTCGCTATTTAAATTTTTTGAAGGTTGTGTCTTTTGGATATACAGTTTCCTTGGCGCGTCAAATCTAAAGCTCGGATTTTTCTATGAAAACAACTCCAGACACAAAAAAGGATAGAGGAAACGGTACCCGACGTGTCAACTGTCATATATGGAAGATAGGACAATTGACGACATTTCAGGAGAGCAACTATCATAATATGGCAATGGAGTTAATCATTGGCTTCTCTGAGTTACTGAGAGGTAAACGATTCCGTGAGAGAAGTAGCACTGAAAAGACGAATTGTCTTTTTTTCGATACTAGGACTTCGCCAACCCACAGATGATGAAGGCCAAAGCCAGAAATAGCTGTTGTGATAGATCGGATAATTTGATAACTTTTATATACAGGGCGTCCCTCCGGGAACTGCATCGATCAATATATAGAAAACCATAGGTGGGCCGAATTTGAAAATTTGGGAGTTTACTATTGTTGATAAGTGCTATCCGACTAAAATATTTTAAAGATTGTGGCACTTCCGGTTGTACCGGAAGTGGACCCCAACTTTGTTATTTTATATGGGACACCCTGTATATTATCAAGGTTTTACGCATGATTCTGAACATGTTTCATGTATAATGTCCTATACCCAAGTCTAACCGTTTTCGAAATATTTCAAATTTTAAGTTGAAAATTGCAGTGAGGGCTTCTGCTTCTGCGGATACCGAATAGCATATATCACATGTTCTTGAGATAACCCTATTACATTCGCCATAAATAATAAATAGATTTAAGTAATCTTCATTCGAATAATTCAAACGAGCCGGCATGATTGATTACAATGACATTTCTGTGGCAATTGATTGTTTCCAACGCAACTGCGGGAGCCATGGCCAACTAAGAATAAGTAAACTCAAGAATACGAGATTTTCTGGAACTGAGACTTGTTAATTCGCCAATATTTCGAAAACTGTTGAGTGTAGGCATAGATAACCTTATTCAAAGTTAGCTTCATTTTCGATGCCGAATGGAATGAGACTAAAAATTTGGGGGGTTTCCATTTGAAAAAATGGACTTATAATAATTTTTTCAACCGGATCTATATCATTTTCTGGTGAACGCCCTGTATAACTCTGATCGAATTTATATCGAAATTTTACTGAACTGGGTCCTCTCCTATGAATAAATCGATACACAATCGAAAATAAATGATCATGTCCAGAAATAAAAAAAAATATTTTTCGGTCTGCAAACGCAATTTTCAACTTAAAATTTGAAATATTTCGAAAACGGTTAGACTTGGGTATAGGACATTATACATGAAACATGTTCAGAATCATGCGTAAAATCTAAAACCTTGATAATATACAGAGTGTCCCATATAAAATAACGAAGTTGGGGTCCACTTCCGGTACAACCGGAAGTGCCACAATCTTTAAAATATTTTAGTCGGATAGCACTTATCAACAATAGTGAACTCCCAAATTTTCAAATTCGGCCCACCTATGGTTTTCTATATATTGATCGATGCAGTTCCCGGAGGGACGCCCTGTATAATATATATATATATATATATATATATATATATATATATATATATATATATATATATATATATATTCGCAAGATATGTAAAACATACAACAATAAACAAGAGTGATTCACATGTGTATATAAATGAATTGAATGAAATATTACAGAATTTTCAACAATTATCAGTGTTTATGTATATTATATTATATAAATTATGAATCTCGGGCACTCAGTAATATATTACGCAAATAAATTGATTTTTCCACAAAGTCGTAGACTGTCTGTGGATAAACGTCTTCCTCTACGTATAAGTTGGATAAGTGCGATTTAAACACAAATACTATGCAACACAATACAAATAAAATAAATAAGTAAAATAAATAAAATAAAATAAAATAGAACAGCCAACTAACAACTTAGGGTGGTTGTTGTATCTATGGATTCTCAATTTCAGTTTCGAAATAGATGATGCAATTCATGCCTATCTGAATTGTGTAAGTAGTACCTCAATTCTTCTTCAAAGAATGATAGTTATTATTTCAGGTGGTAAGAAGTTGAAGAAACGTGGAGCTAAATAAGAATAGGTTCGTGTTCCAATTGATCTTATTGCAAGAGGCGCCTTGTGAAAGTTAAGGTTCTTTCTAGTTTGGTAAGTATGTTCATACTCACGCAGGTTCGACTTTTGTTTGAATTCAAAGATTGTTATGGCGAAAAAGTAACTTTGACGGATATCAAATAGCTTAGATTCAGTGAACAAAAGATTCGATGAATGATTTTTTCAAAATAATTTTCAGAAACTTTTTTTGCAGTATATCAATATTTTTCATATGTTCTTTCAATGCACTTCCCCAACCGATTATTCCGTACGTTAACCCACACTCAACCAAAGCTTGTTAAACCATTTTCATTTGTTTCTCCTCTAAAAATATCGAAAGATATTTGAATCGATATAAAAGGCTTCTTGACGTATCAGCGAGTTTTGAGATATGATGATTCCATCTCAAATGCTTATCTATAGTTACTCCTAGATACCTAACTGAGTGTTTTTCTTCAATTTCCAGGTTTTCATCAACTTGCAAGGTAGTGTAAAGAGGCTGAGTATTTTCATAGCACGAAAAGGGTAAGTAAAACGTCTTCTCGAAGTTAATGGTCAGAACTTTGTATTCAAATCACTTTTTTATAACTCCCATATCTTCCTCAATGGTTTCCTTCAGTCTTTCCCAACTATCAGATTCGAAAATGATAGCGGTATCGTCCGCAAAACTTATTACCTCTCCAGATATATTGATATTCAATAGATCATTCACATAAATAATCAAAAATAAGGGACCCAAGACGGTTCCTGGGGTACCCCGAATTGCACAGTTTTTTCAATGCTGCAGTGATTAATAATTTTGACTTGTTATTTTCTATCTGTCAAATAGCTTTCTAATAACCGCCTTACGTTACCTCTGAATCCCAAATCCTCCAGGACGTCCAACAGATGCGAATGACTCACTGTGTCGAACGCCTTAACCAAATCTAAAAATATACAGATTGTTTTTTCCCGTTGACTAATTTCTTCGTTATCTCTGATGTCAAATGTGCAATAGCATCTTCAGTAGACCTATTTTTTTGAAATCCATATTGTTTTTCATCAATATAATTGTTTGCAATGATTAACGAAAAAATTCTCGAGTGCATCGCCTTTTTGAAAATTTTGGAAAAATTTGTCATAACTGACACTGGCCTATAATTTTTAAATGATTTTCTTGATCCTGATTTGAAAATTGGCTTTATAATAGCTTTTTTAGATTGTGAAGGGCAAATACCAGATGAGAAAACATTATTAATGACATGTGAGATAGGTTTGGATATTTCATTGATAATTTGTTTCAACATTTCAGCAGTGATTCCATCGAAGCCCGGAGACTTGTTATTTTTCAACTCCCGAATGATCTGGCTTATTTCTTGTGGATTGGTCGGCGTGAGGAATACAGATTGCTCTTTGATGTCTCTATGGTGCGTATAGTCAGTTTTTTTATTTTGCTTGCCAAGTCAGGTCCAACATTTGTAAAATAGTTTACGAATTCGGAAGTTATTTCTGAGTTTTCTTGCAGGTTGATTCCATTTTCCAGCTGAATTTCTTCAACCTTCTGGTTCGAGATTTGCGTGTTTGTAAGTTCATTAACAACATTCCAAATATGCTTACTACTATTGGGATTTTAAGGATTTCATTTTTAAAATATTGACTTTTAGCTGTCTTTATTATTGTATTTATTTTATTCCTGTATTCCAAAAACTTTTTTTAAGGAGTTCGCTTTCGGGGTTTCTATTCAATGCTCTATACAGTTTATCTCTAGTGCTAATCGAGTTCAATACTGCTATCGTTATCCATGGTTTTCGTTTCCTCCGTTTGTAATTTATCATTATTTTTACTTTACTCTTTTTCATCGCATCAGTTATGTTTTTTGTAAGATATCCGTTAATTGAGTGACTTCAGTGGTTGAGTAGAAATCCTTCCAGTTAATTTTTTGTACATATGTTTCGAATTTTGTTTCATCAAACCAATAAAATATTTTTTTTCTCGATCGTTGTGGTTCATTTCATGCATATGCAAATTCAGAACTATTGGGTAGTGGTCTGTTTTTATAACGACCTCAAATATTCCCCCGTTTTACTCTTTTAAAAACAATGATCGATGCAACTCATGCTATTCCCTTGTATTCGTGTGAATTCATTTATTACTGATATGAAATCAAATTCATCCATTATATCAAGGTAGCTTTCACTGAAAGTACTCGTTGTTTTTATATCTATGTTGATATCTCCGATAAAAATATTATAATCATAAGCGCCTCTTGAAATGGTTTCAATAAATGGAGCTAAGGCATTCAAAAACACATCGATATCATTTGATGGGGATCTATACATTGCTGTTAAGTGGAAGTCAAAATTTTCGTACTTGAAATTCAGTAATAGGGCATTGGTATTTCCTATGTTTTGCACAGTATAACAGAAACTGATAGTTTTCTTCACATAGATCATAACTCCATCATTTTTATTAACTGTACCTTCGTTATATATTATGCTATAATCTGCCATGTTGAATAAATCTAAGTCCTGAATTTGATAAGTTTCAGATAAGACGATGATATCAAATTTGTTGTTCATCATTTGTAAAAAACTCTCCAGTTGGTCGAAATTTTTGTTGAGGCTTCGTATATTTATGTGGAATATGTCGAGTTGTGTTCTATTTGTTTGAAAAAAGCTATCAAAATTAAATAAATCAGTGTTTATAGTGTTTATAGGAACATACTCATTATCACGGATATAAGGATCCATTTTCCGTTCTCACTTTGCCGATTTTTTCCTGTTTGCTGCACGGGTGATTATTGGGTTCTTCTTTGGAGTTTGTAGCTGTTGGCTGCTGGGTTTCAATGGTTTCTTTACCTGCTTCGGTTTGTCCAAAACTGGCGGAATTTCGGATATTTTTGAACTAAGATCAACTCGTATAATTTCAGGTTGTTTATTGTTTTCCTGGAAAATTTCTTCTTCTGAGTCTTCCAAATATTTTTCTATGTCCCCCCTTGGTAGTGGCGTAGTTGGTTCACTGCAGCTTCGTGCTTCTTGGGCAGATACATCGAATTCGTCAGTGAGGTGGTTTCCTGATCGCAGTTCATCCACAGTATACAGTTTATCATTAATAGCTAATTTATTTTCTCTAATTGAAGCTTTGTGGTTATGTTGTTTGGCTTCCTTACATATAGTGAGGAGAATTTCAAGTTCTTCTTTCTGCAAGTCTTCGTTCACAAATATATTCGAGCCTTTTAGTTTTCTGCAATTTCTAGCTATCTCAATTTTCTTCAGTTTGGACAAAAATGTGACCAGCACCGGCCTTGGTTTCCGAAAATTTTTTTTCCTAATCTGAATATGTTTCCAATTTCAGTTGGGTTGATAATGATCTGAAGATACTGTTCTATGATGGTTTTTATGGTATCTATCAGCTTGTCTGGGGTCTCATTTGCACACTCTGTTATACCGTAAAAAATTAAGTTATTCTCTTTCAGTTTTTTTTTCTATCTTCTCTAACCGAAGTGATAGCTTTGTGTTTTCGGTTGCCAGTATTTCTAATCTCTTATAAATTGTTTGGAATTTTCCTTCCACTTCAGTGAAAAGAGATTCTAGTTTATCGCTAACACTTTGTATTTTGTCACCAAGCTCAGATTTTGTTTCTTCAATAAGGTGATATATATCTTCCAGACTGATTTTTGTTGACATTATTCAACGGAGTACAAAATGTATTTCACACGAGACGGCAACTGCGTATTTTCTACGTGCAGAGTTTGTAGGGTGTTACTTTATGGAGGTATACGGGTTCAAAGGTCGTTTTGGTTGATTTCAACACTAAACAGATTGTTTCTAAGGTTTTTTTGAGGTGGAAATCCAAGTTCGACTCACTTTTCAGGTGGCTGATGTCTTCATACACAGCACAGTTCCAAAAAAAACTGATTTTTGATCTATTCAAACTGATTGAATCATAACATGATATCCCCTAATCTGATATTATATATATATATATATATATATATATATATATATATATATATATATATATATATATATATATATATATATATATATATATATGAATCAGATGTGTACTTATATAAATCCTGAAAGATCCTGTCTTTGTTCTGCGCCAATGGCTTCGAAACAAGATCAATGTGACTTTCGTCATCCCAGTTCGTAATTTAACTTTGGAATTACTCCAACCGTTCCAGTTAGATCTTTTTTCCTTTGTCATGTTCCCTACTAGCCCCATTCAATTAAAATTTTTCATTTTCAAAGTTTTCAGATGTGATTTTGAAGACTATCCATGTGTGTGAACTGCAGCTGGTGTGAATAGAAAATAGAGTATTCAATGAATACTCTTTTGGAATAATATTCTCGAATAGATGGGCTTCTTCTCAGTAGTTCTTGGCTTGATAACCTAGGACGATCAGAAAAAAAATGATAATGTTGAAATCTATATTGAAAGTCGAAATACGCCCATAGTGAAGACATACGAGATACACAAACTAGTACATATCCTGTAGCAAACATTTCATCTCCGATTGTCTGAAGAGATGAAACAAATCAGCATTAGATTCAATGTTGATACAAAATTTTATAAAACAAATATTCGACGTTCGAAACCCTTCATTGCATGTTTTTTTCATTCGTTTTGTTGTCAGGTATTTGTACAGTGTTTCGTGTGAAGACACATGGAAAAATATCGAAGTAAGTTATTCGCTGGTTTGTTACACCATGCAGATAGAGACGTTCTTCACTATGTGAACTCAGGTTGTATGAAACTAGGGTAAACAATTGTTTTTATTTTCATTATAACATATTCAGTGCCACACTGCAGTTTGAGAAATTTCAGAACAGTTTAGAACTTCACATCTAACTATTGTTCCATTCCAAATGGGCCAATGCCCGATGGAATCTGGTCTCTTCGGGGGGCACATGCTGGACACAGCTCTTCGGATTTTCCTTTCTAATATCTATTCCAATTCCTGAGGACGGTCTACCTCATTTCTGTCTCTCCAGCACCACTTCTGCAAAAACATTCGGCTATTTCTGATATGAAACCAGGCAAAGATGGCAATTATTCACTACTTTAACGCTGAATCCAAGCCTGCTCATAAAGTACCCAAGGGTTGACCTCTGAAAAATTCACTCGAGGATCCTTGCTAAATGACTGTTAAAAAGTCGACACTACCTATTTGACGGTTGTACTCCTTTACAACATGTAGGTGATTCACTCTAATTATTTTGGTTTCATCCCGTCTTTCCGGGCAACATTTGATTTTCTATGTCCTTATAAGTGGCCCCTCTTTCTGCTCTCTTCGTAACTTTCTCGTCTGGCAACTTGAGTTCAATATTGTGCTTCTCCAGACAGTGCTCCAACTCAATATTCCTTTTTCAGGTAGGCGTCTTATCAACGGAATGGGGGTAAAATTTTTAAAGTAAATTCAATGATTCACGTTGTCAGGAATCATCAATGCCAAACGGACAACAACATCGCTACTAGCACCCAAATCAAGAACTTCTAATGGTGAGTTGTCCTTTTGCCACTATCCTGCATGAATCTCAATTTTTGTGGGTCTGAAGCCTATAGAGTTTAAGCACCATCAATATTTGTTGGGATGATGATTTCTGTACCAAACTTCTATCTTTCATTCGTCAACCAGAATACAACTAACAAATCATCACTGATTGAAATTAATACATACAGGGGGAGTATATAAGAATACTACATTCCTTCTTTGCTATGAATGAGGAATAAGTATGTCAAAACTTACGTTTCTCGAATAAACACAAACGGAATAAATGGAGTTGTAGGTATTCAGCTAATTATTTTTCAACGCTCACAGATGAAATCTTCAAGATATCTCGGTCCTGTAATGTGTCTAGTGAGCCGTGGAAGTGACATTTCATCCAAATCTGTTATTCGTATAGAGTCATCTGGAATAATAAATTGGAAATGGAAATATTCATTGGACCATCAACATAACCAACTCAGTAAAAATCAGAACTAACTGATCTGATGCGAAAGTAAATGTACTCTCCGCCATCTTGTATATCTGTAATGTAAAGAAGAGTTCAACATAGTCGAATGAAGATTATATAAGATATTTGTCAAAATATATTAAGTTTGGGATAATAACTTAGAAAACTCAAAAGGTTTGCTGTGGTATACAAGAATGTACCACTTTCCAAAATTGTTAGAAGGGTTGACTATTTTATTCACAATCATTCGATAACGTGCTCATTTCCATTTTGCTTCTAGAATGAAAATAAACGAATTTTTCACTCGGAAGCAGACGATAAAGTCGACAAAATAATTTGCCGACCTCTTGGCACTTTTTTTATTCCGTCTCGTTATTTCTCGAAACTCCATTCTGCCTATCGGAATACGTGAAGTGCTCAGATCCCCGATCACGTGTACGCTTTAGCATACGAAAAATGCTCTCCCTGGCATGATAATATAGTTATCTCACACACACACACATGATCTCGGTACCAAAGGGACAGAAAAGATATAACCAGACGGCACAATCATATTTCATGAATATCCTATGCACATCCCAGTGGAATATTGGAATATGCCAGGAATATCCCATATCCCCCAAAACATATGATATGCCTATTCCATGGATATTCAAAGTCACCATGAAACTCATTCCAGGAATATATTTTGATATCCCAGGATATGTTCATGGCATATGCAACAGATATGTTTTCTTGCCCTTAAAATATATGCCAGGAATATATTTTTTGTACTGCATAGCATATATGTTCTTTTTGACCGGAGTAGCAGAAAGAAAACACATATCAAGAATAAAAAAAATATAGGTGAACAGAAAAATATTTATTGAAAATAACTCAAAAAACAGTTAAGTAGATAGGAACTCTAGATATATCACCAAGAACTTTGGACTCATCTTGTTTTTGAAAGATCATTGCAACTGGTTTTCAGCGTCATTGCGTTTGTTCTCTTTATTCCTGAAAAATATAACTCAAACACAACATTTCTGATTGTACGATTAATTACTTACAGTCTTCTGTGGCACCTCTCACTAGCTTTCGTCAGGAAGACAGCAAGTCTTT
Source organism: Zygogramma bicolorata (assembly GCA_032362365.1). Lineage (NCBI taxonomy): Eukaryota > Metazoa > Arthropoda > Insecta > Coleoptera > Chrysomelidae > Zygogramma > Zygogramma bicolorata. The sequence goes on from JAVJAQ010001253.1 coordinate 160,195, forward strand.
CTTCCACCTGTTTCTCGGTGATTTCTTTAGTAAGTGGGTTTTTCTTACAAACCTCTGAAAATATCATTAAACTATTATTGATGGAAATCAAAACTCTTTTCAACAATTAGTCATGTTGAGTGAATATAAAGGGCTATTTTATATCCTACATATGAACAGCAGTCAGAAAACACCAAGTATAAATTGAATTCAAATTCATATACTTATGTAGTATATTATTACCTGTGATCAAAGTATCAATGTCCAAAGTAGAAAATTTCTTCTTTCTTTTTCATCCAACCCAGCTGAACTGCCTCAAAACATCATCTTCAACTATCTGAGGCATACATCTTTCAATGATACCTTTATATCGATGCTTCCAACAGGAACAAGCACGGTTATCTATAAATAAAATTGCATTGAATCTTTTTTTTTGAGAGTGCTTCATTCATTTTTCAAAAGCAATTGTGAAGGAAGTAATAAATACCAGGAATATTCGAATGTTTTTGTCACTAAGTTTCTTGTCCAATTCCATCAAGTTTATGTAATATTTGGCTGGAATATCGATATCTACTGCTATCGTGTTATCATCAGGAATAATATTAGTTTCATTCCTAGAATTTGATATAGCTGTTATCAATTCTGCATTTTGTGTGTCCCTTCCATTGATAATATGCAGGAGTCTTATAATTCCTGTAAAATCCATAAAAAAATGAGTTCGAATTAAAAAAGCATAAATAGATTTCCTTACCTTTACAGGACAAGCATTTCTGATTTGATGCAGTTGATGAGTCACTTTTTGGGATATCAATGATTTGTTTGGGATCATCAATGATGCAGAAACTTCCTTCTCTAAGTTTGAATTCTGTTTAACCACCGACAATGTATCAGACTCTGATGCACTGGCAGGATTCGATTTCTCCAGAAGAAAAAAAGGGTTAATTTTTTTTCTTTGTTCCTTTTTTCAAAATCTCTTCCTTTGAAAACTCACTCTCAGTATCCAGCTCACTGGTATACTTGGCCATCCCTGCTTTTTTAGTAGCCACATAAAAATTGTCATATGGGAACTGCTCAAAATTTTGACTGGTACTGGAAAAATAGTGGTGTGTTAGTTAATAATTGTAAACTCTGATCATAAGCATTTACCGTGAACGTGAACTTTTGGAAGGAAGCAAGTGAATTGTCGAATACTATATTCATAATATGTTATTCAAATTGAGAACTATTCAAATTCATCAATAACTTTTCAGTTGAGAACTCTTGACGAACTATTTTCCAAATTTTATTATTTAGTAATTTGTTTGAAAAGTAATGAAAAAAAAAATCTTATTAACGAAATAAGTTTTTAGTCGTTCGTCTACCACTTACAGTTCATCTTGGCTTGTCTAAATTTTTCGAAATACAGCGAAACCAATCTAGCAGAACATTTTGAATTGCACATACGGTCACGTTGAGTGCCTTATCACAGAATATATTACTGACTATAATCCGTTGTCCAAGAAGTGTGCAGCACTTTTTCACGTCTCAAGCTAGGTTGGTTTCTCTGTAACGAATTGCACAAATAATTATGTAGAATTATGAACAATATCTTATGGATGTTCTTGATGGTTATCTCATGGATGTCCATAAAGTATATCTTGTAGATATCCATGATGGATATCTTATGGGTACACATGAATTAAATCTCATGGATATCCTTAATGGATATCTCATGGATGTCCATGAAGGATATTTTATGACGTACAGGTTTGTGGCTCAAGAATGTCCATCGAACGTCCATTGAATATTCTTTGGATGAAAACTATACGTCCATCGGATGTCCAAAATATCCTTAATAGATATCCATTAGATATCCACCGCATGTCCATGTGTAGTGTAGAGATGAATATTCGTAAAAATATATCCCAGGAATATTTTTCATGGATATTGGATAAAACACATATTTATGGAATATTCCAGGAATATTGCAATATCTACTGGAAAATGGGATGTAGAAGGGATATTCCAGGAATATTGGGTGCCGCCTTGGAGGTACTCAGTTTATTCCTTGTAAATCACAAATCTCTTTTCAGTGACTAACACACTATCTTTCAAACATGACAAGTTAGCATTTCATTGGACATTCTCCCTAGAAACTTTTTCCTTTCCTTTTCCTGAAGATGCTAATCTTGTTGGCGAAATGCGAGTCGAGTGCAAAAATATCCGTTTGGTGTTAGGGTAATTAATCTCTAGGAAAAGTTTAATTTTTCACACCAAAGGTTCCAATCTCATCCTTTATCCATTCTCTCTGATTCAGCGCTCTCGTTACTTGAAGTCAGTCCATTTCTATTGTCGAATTTGCCGTTCATATTTCAGATGGTCGAATTGAAGAAGTTGAATTGTTAAACAATTAAACCTTCACGTAGGCAAGTAACATTCACAAAGAATTACATTATTGATTTTTTGGAAGCATGAAACTTGTTATGGGCGATGCCTGTTTGAAACACAGAAAGATCGAAATTTTCAATGATAATAAGGATAATTTTTATTTATTTTCGAACTGTAGACAGATACTCATATAAAACAATGAAAATAAACATGCGTGTTAGGAAACGGAGATTATAAGACTCATAGCAATTAAAAAGTTACTGATACGAGAAATAACACGAATGTTGAATGAGACAACAGTAACAGTGAAAATTCACAATAGAAAATGATTATAATAATGTTTATCTACACCCGTACTCTAATAATACATTTATATGCCCACCACCCGTTTTATAATGAAATCCATTACGGTACAGATTTTCATTACGATACAGATTTTCAACCAATAGAAACCCATTATTTTTCAATCAAGCATGATGTGCAAGCTTTGCATTTTGACATTTGTCAAGTCAAAATCAGTAGGTATTGAATTTTTGAAGAATTCAGTCAATTTTCGATAATCGAATGAAAATGTCTTATAGCAGTGATATAGAAGAATTACCAGCGACTCCTCCACAGATGTCTTAGACAAGAAAAAAATACAATCGAAAGGATTATATTTTTCATTTGACAAATGCAACAGATATGTTGTTATTTTCGTTCAAATCGAATGTGCTTCATGGCCGAATGGTCAGCGGCGCGGGCAGTGATCACAAACGTCCCGGGTTCAATTCCAGACCTCGGCGAAGACTTTTTTTTCATTTTTTTTCTGCTTATTGTTGTATTTTCGGTGGTTATATCATTAATTATAATTCTGTAGAATTTTTCAAAGAAATACGATTGATTACCCACTATTATTGTGTTCAATATAAATACCTAATATTATAATATTTTTAATTCTTCATTATTTATTGGGTGTAGATAAAATAGCGTATGCAACTCTCATGTAATGGTTATTAATACACTCGCATAAACCATACGAAACTCACCTTCGGCTCGTTTCGTATCCCGGTTTATGCTCATATATTAATAACCATCATTACACGATCGTTGCATAATATACTATTACGCATTTTCTAATATCATCATATGGTTTGGTGAATAAGATCTGTCTGAGTTATGCTTGGTTCATAGGCCAAACTTTTACTTTTTGTTATGAAGTAAACTGAATTATTTTAGTGTGTTGCTTTCTTGAACAAAATTGTTTCTTATGAGTTACCAAGGGGTCTCTATAGAAAATAATTGAATGTCACGTTTGATACTTGTATATTTTCAATTGAGTTGAATAAAGTCTATTTTTTCGATTTGTACCGTTTATTCTAAGGCCTGGCAATTCTGTGTAAATCAAAACACTTTTAATTCATCTTTTATTTTTACTTCAGGAAAGTTGTCCTAATGCTAATCAATAGAGGAGTTCATACACGAAATTTTTAAGTAAAAGTTGAGATAAAAGATAAATTGAAAGCAAAAGCTTCGTCTATGAACCAAGCATTAGGGTGTCGACATTATCTGGTATTTTGTCACATTCGGTCACATTTCCTGATCTATAATCTTTGTTTGCGATTCAGTCTACTTGAAACTTTCAAACAAATAATGTCATCAAATATACCTCTGTCATTGCTAGTAATGAATTTTTTTAAATTGCGCTCGAAAAATAGTAGTTTTTGCCATTCTCAAGTCATTTGGCAATAGATTGTATATTTCAGAAATAAATTTTACATTGTTAAACATTATTTTCAACGATCGGTACGTTTATATAGTTTTTCTACTCTCATCCGTGAATATGCTGATTTCTACTGGTTTACTAAATGGATAAGTAGGAGATTCCAGTTAACTGAATCGGATATGATCCATACGAGGTAGGATATAAATTCCACTAATCACAGAGAACAAAATACTCGGTTACCAGAAACAAACTTCTAGAAAATCCACAATTCTGATCTGTCTACCTACACACACGTTATCCAAGTTGTTTCAGTCAAGCATAAATAAATGTACTCATATCTAAATTATTTTTTTGTTTATAGTCCTGTTTGAATTGTCACAATTGATTTTGTTTGTGTTGAATTGGAGGACTTACATCTACTCTTCACACCAATAATTAACTGAAATTATCTAGTCCCAGTGGCCTAGTAGTTGGAGCGTTAGCCCTCTGATACGACTTTATAGTCGTGGGTTCGAGTCTGTGGAACACCTGCATTTATTGGGAGAATATCAGATGATACTCCAACAACAACCACAGAGAGACCTATCAGACAAGAACCTCTTCAACAAAGCACACAACTGAGGAGACAAACCATGAGACGGTAGTTTAGAAAGGAGACCCTGATGCCAAACTTGATCAAACGCTTTCGAAATATCGAGTGCAACAGCTAACGTTTCTCCGAATTTCTCTATTGAATGCTGCCAAATATGAGAAATATAAGTCAATAAGTCACTGGTTGATCTTCGATGGTGAAATCCGTATTGTCGATCATTAATTATTTCTGATTTCTCTAGATATTCGATGAGCTTCATATGGATTGATTTTTCCATGACTTTGAAAATGATAGAAAGCATTGCAATTGGTCTATAATTACAAGGTAAAGTTTTCTTTCCTTTTCTTAGGAACTGGTTGAACTCTTGCTGTCCTCCAGGAGTTAGGAAAAATCCCCAGGTTATATGAAAAGTCGCAAAGTACTGGTGTCAATTCAGGGGAACAAAGTTTCAGTACAATTGCTGGGATTCCATCAGACACGCAAGCCTCATTCGTCTTCAGGTCCATTAAAATATTTCTCATATTTTGTTTGGTGAAAAATTATCTCAGGCATATGACTGTCTGACAGGCGTGATATTCGGGGGATCTTTTCTCTGATGAGTCCAGAGTAGAATTTCCAGCAAACATATTCGCAAATAAATTGGCTTTTTGTTGGGCAGTGGTGGCTTGTTATCCATCTCCTTTGGTTAAAGGGGAAAATGAACTAGAAGTGAAATTTTTGGCAACAGCTTTAGCAAATGACCAAAACGAAAGAGAAGCGTTTGGACATTCAACAAGTTTTGTACGAATTTTCTGATTATGTGCTTTTTTAGCAGTTTCAATTGTTGCACTAAACCTATTTCTTGCGTTGACATACTCAGATCTCGTCTTCAAACTGGGGTCTTGGAGCCAGCGATTGAATGCCGCTTGTTTGTATGTGACAGCCTGAGATCAGCTTTTATTGAACCATGGTTTCTCAGACTGTGGTCTCTTTGTACTACTTTGGATGAATGTTTCCATTCCCAGAATGATGGTATCAGAGATTTCTTGGGCACATAGAGTGGGAACACCAGATGATAAATAGACTCTTCTCCAAGTAAAATCAGAGAAAAACATTCGAAGATTGTCCCAGTCTGCTGATTTGTGATGCCACACACGACTTGCGGGTAACAGACCACTCATTGGAGCCAAATACGAACAAGTTGATGAAATCAAAGTGTGATTGAAATTACCCAAGGGGGAATGAATTTTGATCTGGTAAATATCAGGATGAGTAGTAAGAAACAAGTCCAGTGTATTGGCAAAATGGTTATTCGTTTCAGGAATACGAGTGGAGTGATCGATGAGTTGTTTCAGAATTTTACTGAATTATAAGACTGTGAATGATTTCATGACATGACTCGTATATTTTTAAATTTCAAATAATTTCACCGAAAGCTATTATTATATAATTTTAGTGGTATTACTTCGGACATCTATTTTCTATTATGGATGGGGGATAATTACAACGTAAAGTTTTCTTCCCATTTTTAGGCACTGGCTGAACTCTTGCTGTCCTCCAGGAATTAGGAAAAATCCCCAGGTTATATGAAAAGTTGAATAATTCGCAAAGTACTAGTGTCGATTCGGGGGCACATACTTTCAGTACAGTTGCTGGGATTATATCAGATCCGCAAGCCTCATTCGTCTTCAGGTCCATTAAAATATTTCTTATATTTTGTTGGTGAAAAATTATCTCAGGCATATGACTGTCGTCAGGCGTGACATTCGGGGGATCTTTTCCCGATAGTCCAGAGTAGAATTTCCAGTAAACATATTTGAAAATATATTTGCTTTTTGTTGGACAGTAGTGGCTTATGATCCATTTTCTTTGGTTTGATGGGAAAATGAACTAGAAGTGAAATTTGAAATTTTTGGCGACAGCTTTAGCAAATGACCCAAACAAACAAGAACCGTTTGGACATTCAATAAGTTTTGAAAGATTTTTCTGATCATGTGCTTCTTTAGCAGCTTCAATTGTTGCACTACACCTATTTTCAATATGATACTTCAACTGTACAACTCGAATGGATATTGGCCATATCGCACTCGCCTGCGACATCGTGCTCAAACTACGTCCTCGAACCATATCCACTCTTTTTTGTTCGTGTATTATAACTAATCTTTGATAGTTTGCAATTTTAGTCCTTTCTTGAAGATATTCATCAGTATTCTTTCACAGAAAATCGAGGTGACATACGACACCTATACTATCGGCATTGTCTTCCTATTAACTGGAATATTCTCTAGGTTTTCGGCAAATAAATCGAAGAATCCATCTTTGCTTGGGAAATAACTGATAAGTTTGGTGATTCAAAAAATTTGTATTTTCTGTTGGGATCGGAATTAGTAATGTCGAAGAAAAACTATTGTTTTTTGACAACGAATTTCAATTTCTATGAATTCATCATCAGAGCTCAAAATTGTTGGTTTATCAGAATCGTCTCTCTATAACAGGTGTATGTGCTCTGCTTCCGCTCGTTTTATCTTCCATGTCTGTGTATTTTATGAATATTCTGAGGATTTTAACTCTGAAAAACTAACTATTTCGAGCCTTGATGATGAATTCAATGAAATTCGAAACGTTGGCAAAAACCAGTGGAAGCTCTTCGACTTCATCTCAAAAATATTCCTAGAAAAAAATACATTTGTATCCTTTTTTGTATAACAGTTAGGTTGAACAGATCAGTTTCTACCACTCTTTCCCAACCCAGGATTCCATATGATAGTTGAAATTTCACTAAGGCATAATGAAATGTTTACGAATTTCCAGGAATGGAAAAATCAATCGAATATCTAGATTTACCCAGTAATCCTCTCAGTTTGTTTCGAACATGCACAATATGTAAATCCCATTCAAAATTATATCAATGATTAGTCCTGTCAGTATTCTGACTGAGATTTTTCATTTATCAATGTTATGTCGTCAACTATCAATCCTTCTATATTTGACAAGAGATCGAAGTGTGATGTGAAAACCAAGTAATGGGATTTTTCACCTTTCAGTGTGAGCTTGTTACATTTAGACCAGTCACATATATCTTTCAACTTTTGTTCTGACTTTCGTTTCAAGTCTACTCAGTTTTCTCCTTCCTACAGCAGTGTCATATCGTCTGCAAAGCTGGTAAGTTCACCTGAAATATGAATCGTAAATAGGCTATTGACATATACAGCGAACAGAAGTGGCCCGAGTAGCGTGCTCTGGGGTACGTGATTATTTTTGTACAACTCCTGATCCCTCCAATTTCAACCACCTGCATTCAATCTGATAGGTATTCGCTCAGTCTCTCATATGCTGGTCCTCTTATTCCGAATAACGCAATTTTCTATGAAATTCTTTCATGGTACACAGTATCGAAGACCTCAGATTTTCAAAAAGGCAGACCGAAGGTGTTTCTTGTAATGCCCTATGGATTCCTGGAGTGAGATTGAATATAGACATATATACAGTACCACATTAATTTCTGAATCCGTTCTGTTCATCAGAGAAAACATCGAAAATTATATTCCTGCTGTCATAGAACATTTCCGAGAATTTCTGAGAACACCGGTAACGTTAAAATTATGGGTAGTTTTCGACTTCATGTTTGCTTCCTTTTTAATATAGTGGCTGGAATTCCTAATTCAGAACATTTGATACTCACATATTTCAAAGGTCTTTTAATTTGCTCGCTTTTCGTATTCGGTCTTAAACCATCCCATCCAGGCGATTTTCTGTTTGTGAAACAATGTTTCATAATGAGAATCTCATTTGTGGTTTTCAATAAAAACTCTATTTTGAGTTGTTCATTTCTCACTTTTTGGCCAATTTCTAGTAATTCTGCATACACATTTTTTCTTTGGTGATCATTTCATTAGTTATCCATACTTTTTCAACTTTTTCAGTTTCTATTTTTATAGTTTATTTGTTGCTTTGAATATGCCGTTTCAAGTGATATTTGAAGTTTTCCACCAATAAAATACATTTGTGAACTACCGGGTGACACAAGATCATGGTACACCGTCCGTATCTTCGTTAGTTCCGAAGGTATTTGATTGAAATTTGGCACATTTTGATCTTTAAATGATTTTTTTCACTTACGATTCCGCTGGAAGAGATAACAACTTTCGATTTTCAAATAACACACCCTGCATATCATTTCATTTCTCAAATCTGCGTTCTGTATCTGTATCTGTAGAGTGGGGAGGGTGAGTATAGACCCACAGCACTTAGGCCAAATCTGCGTTATTTTCATAATCCAATTATATCACTTAAGTGACATTTCGAACAAAAAAAATTGAGAATTCAATTTTTAGTTTTCCATTTGAGTGTGCCATGATGGTTTTGTTCCATTCCAATTAACCCGTCTAATGCTAGAAAAATGGAATTCCCGTCAAAAATACAAAATTGCGTTTTTTATGAGCAAACAAAGTTCATCGTAATCGATTTCGGAGTACAACTCAATTTTTTCAAATGGACCCATATTGGTACCGTGATACCATTTATCAGTACTATTATTAGGGGGTAGGTCCATATTCCCATCCTCAGTAATGTAATAAATTTTTTTCTTATTCCTAGTATTCAAGTAAAGTTCTTTATTGAAAATGGATTTGTCGGTACTAGGTGATCAGTTTATAGCTGTATGGTAATTTACAAAAATGGAGATTTCGTCATTTCTATGAAGAGTTTCCTCCCTATATACATTATCATATCTCGGCATTTAGAACAATTAGAAAAATTCAAAAATGTTTCAGTGATCACTATGATTTCGAATGAAAATGATAACCTCGTCATAATTTTTAGCTAGGGTTAACGAAAAAGACGTTGGCCCTACAGCAATTATTGGTTTTCTTGAGTGTATGTGTTTCATATGTGTCACATGAATATCTACTGAACCTCCTATTCATTTTCCATAGTGTGAAGTATGCTCTAGTAGAATAGATATTTCCCGCCAAACGGTTACCTTCAGTTGACTCGTAGAAGTGGATACAAACAACAATATATAAATATTATTCTATAATATGATTATTGTATATACGTTTTAGTAGGTGTTCAATTCGATTATTGTTATGAAAACGCCTCAAACGATATGTTTAACCTAAAATTTCCAAGAGCCAATTACTACTATATTCATGAAATGTGTGTGTTGCATAATAATTGGCCTCCCAGGTCAACAACTGTAGTTTTTTTTCAATTTTTGAAATTTATATATGAAGGTATATTTTTATTGAAATAATAATAAGAAAGATAATAAGAAAATATTTACTGAAAGTGTCCATCTCTTGATTGTATACAGTTGTTGCCCCCTGGCCTACAACTGCCAGATAAGGTGGCCAATGACTATTTATCGATTATCAGAATGCCGAAGCCAGCAAATCAAGATAGTTATAGAAAGAAGTATTCCGAGGATAGTTAGATGAAAGCTATTGAAGAAGTCGAAAATGAAATGTTGAAACGAGAAGCATGTATAAAATTTAAGATTCCAAGAGCGACGTCACAATTTAGAATTTCGGAAAAGATTACAAAAACATCTCTTGGTCCTTCACCAATACTAACTTATCATGAAGAGGACGTATCGATCAAACGGATCGGAGATTGTCCAAAAAATGTTCCCTCGGAGAAAAAAAATATATTCAAATATCCGTCAAACAATTTGTAGATGACACTCCACGTGAGAACAAACCATTCGAAGAGAATCTACCTGGTAACGGGTGGTATAGGGCGTTCATGAAGAGACTTCCTGGAATGGCCACCAGGAAGTCTGAAAGAGTATTTACTGCATCAGCTTCCATAAGTTGGCAGGATATTAGAAAGTGTTTTGATGATATGCACTCTCATTTAGGAGAAAAGGGGTAAAATAAAGTATTCGAACACCCAGAAAGATTATTCGATGCCGATGAGAAAAACTTTCAACTCTATCCACAAAATAAAGAGTGATTGCAACAAAATGTACAAGAAACCTATATGATGTAGACTCGGGAAAAGCGAAGATACCTTTTACTGTGTTATTCACTTTCAGTGCTGCCGGGAACTATAGACAGCCTTCAATTATATATCCAGGTGAAAGTCTTCACAAGGAGATAGGTGATTCTATACCGGACGGATTTACCTTTACCATGAGTGATACGGGCTGCATAGAGACTGAATATTTTATGAATATGTGGCCAGAAATTTTAACCTCTATCTGAAAAAAAAAGGAGTTCAGCCTCCAGTAATACCCTCCTTCGATGGCCTTAAAACACACGTTGACAGAAAATTGAGCGACCTTTGCACAAACCTTTGAGTTATTCTTATTACCTTTTATCCAAATGCAACTCAAATACTTCAGCCATCCGATATATAATTTAAGTTATTGAAAGATGGTTGGAACAGAGGTATTATAGAATGCAGGAGTAATTTGACTGGGGAACTATTGGAGAAGGAGTTTGCAGGATTGCTAGAAGTCGTTATTTCCAAATCGGTTCGCCCAGGAATCATAATTATTGGCTTCAAAGCGGATTGCATCCGTGGAATTTCAATGCAATAGATTTCAGTAAGTGTCTTGGAAAGAAGAAAACAGAACATAACGTTTCACTCCAACCAGAAGATGGGAACGTTATGGAGTTCAGTAAGTTAAAGGAAATCATTGGTTCAATATTGAAAAGAATTCATGGTTACACAAAAAAAAAGAAATAGTAGGAGACCACAATGATATTGACGAATTTTCGAGTGCTTTCGAAAACAATTTTTTGGGAGATATATTTAAAATCATAGTTTAAATGATCTAAAAATTCCATATTCTGCTGACATACTTGATACGGATATCTTGAGTGCACCTCTTGTCATTGAGAAAATGGAATTCGGCATGAAATTGCATTGAGACACAAGATGTAATTGCTGTGGCTGATATTGAGGTAATCAACGAAGATAATTTTGAGGAAATCAGTAAAGATAACCTTGATGAAATCAACAAAGATATTTCTGATGAATTGACTGCAACTTATTCAATGAGTATAATATTTCGAGTATTTCTGAAGACGTTATTCAAAAAGGAATTGCCGGTACCATAGATCAATGTTCGCACTATCCGAATACGCCACAAAGAAAAAGAAAAAAAATCCTCAAAATAGTATTTTTATATTATCCCCGTCAGCACTAGTGTGGAAATTAGCACATCTGCCTTTCAAGCGGGTGACCAGAGTTCAAATCCCCGCCAGGCCACCGTAAAGTAGGTACAGTCTCGTTAATCCATTGCTCGCACAAGTTTCAACTTCTGACGGTTGACGCTCATCAGCTGGTTGACGGAACGAACAATTTCAGAACAACAATCATGAAAACGATTCCATGGAGGAAAAAAAACTCAAAATACATGGTAAGCGTGAACAAAAGTGATGCAGAAAAAGGAAAGGAGAAGAGAAAAACTTTGCCAGAGAGAAAGCTACTCTTGAGAAAATATCGAAAAAGAAGCAAGAGAGAATAGGGCCAAAAAAGTGAGGATGGTTAAAAAAAATGCACCGTTGAAAAAAACACCAACTGAAATATTTCGACCATTGTCTGCAGAAAAAAAAACATTTTGACTCATGACGCTAGAGATAACAGCTATTACTCTCTGGATAGTTTTAATAATAACAAAGACGATGCATGTTCTTGTAAACTTAGTTACCACCATTGTACAAACTCAACACTCGAATGGAACGAATGCAAAAACTGGAAAGGGTGATTTCGAAAACATAAAAACCTGATGGGACCAAAATCAAAATTATATCACATTGTATACTGCCACCATCGAAAGAAGACAGAAAACTTCATAATGTAACAAAAAAACTGACTTGATGAATAATGAAAAATTGGTTTTTGTTGAAAATAATTCAAACTTGGAGCTATGTTATTCGTGTACAAGAAATATCACTCTCTTCATTTCAGACTTCAGATATCAGACCTATACTAGGTGTTATCATTTGATTGATACACAAAAACATAGTATGCATAAATCTAATTCCAACATTAATCAAATTGATAAGCAACATACTGTAACCGAACGTACTCCTGTTTTATATGTACGGTTAAAATACTGCCACTTTGAATAGTCATGTTCATCTGCTTTCGGGATCACGATGTCGGCTTGCCGCAGTAAACCGGCACCCAGCCTGATATCAGAAAGAAACCCCATTGTACCACCTTAAGCAGCTAAAAGTTTTATTTCCATAAATTCATGACCTAGTTGTACCACAATGTGTTTTTTTTATGGCAATCAACCCAATACCGACCTACGCATCTTTTTGACTTATTCGTGCACAGCAAAATGTTGGTAGTTCATTTCATACTCTTTTTGAATTCCTATAGTGAGGGAGGTACCATATCTAGTGTATGAGTAACATTGCAGTGAATATAAACGTACTCAGTTCAATCATTTCACCATTCAGCGGTAGTTCATTAACATAACCCGCATACTAATTACTGCAATCATTATCTAATCTTACACACTGGAGACATTACTGAAACATAGTTCTCTATTACTAAGCGATTGGATATTTCCCCATTGACAATCTCTAAGTTTGAAAGACTAGCTTTGAAATTCTGAAAGACGTTAATGTGTGAGACTTCTGGATACTTGGTTCCTATTTCTTACGGACCCTGTGCTTCCTTGTTCCAATTCTAATGGTGTTTCATCCGATCTTGTCGGGGACTCCATCCTCACACAGTCTGGTACCGGGGACGAATTCAGGTCCAATGGAAGAGTTTTTGTCTGGTTGACGAACTGCCTTTCCCTGGAAATCGGTCTGGTATTTATAGAAGGAAGGTTGTTTTAATAGATCTCGTCTTTTCCCATAGAAATCGATGTGTTTTGCCGAAAAATCCAATCTAGCTTTCAACTCACGCGAACCAAGGATCTGAAACTCATGCAATATGTTCTGAAGTAACTTGTCTTTTAGCATGACCAGCCCGGAAAAACGAGTGATGCCCCATTTTCTCACAAAACATCGCGAAAGTTTGAAATTGTTTGAGTTGTTGACAGCTGACGCTACAGGACATGTGTTAGGAAAAAGCCCCTGGGTGCTCTTCTGGGCACCGGAGAGTGGCTGACTATGGTGTCAGTTTTGAGAAAAAAGAATCTACCCCAACTCCCACAGATAAATTTGTATGTCCAGCTGTTCACAAATCCCCAATATCCCTACGAAGTTGCGGTGCTGTACCAAAAGTACTCAGAATAGCCAAAACTTGCTCATTGTCTGGAACTTTACTTATTTTTCTACCAAGAGAGTGTTGTTGCATATAAGGGATGCATATTCTGTCCTTTGGTTGTTCCATCATCTGAATTCTAATCTTTCGTTGATAGGATTTTCACCACTTAGGAGGAAAATGTGCAGGTTCTCCTTTTCTGTTCAGGTATGCTTATTGTAGAGCCTTGTATACTTACCTATTAACTTACCTATTGACCGTCTTATTCAGGTCGAATCCTAGAATTTATAAAATACAAACAACACCATGGGCATACTATCTCAATACTTTTTTCCATAATTTGCAACAAAAGAATAATTAGTTTAGCCTTCAGAACTGTTTTTCAATAGACAATAAACTGAAATGAATCCTCAAAGGGCCAATAACTATAATGTTTATCCTACACTGCGGATATTGACATGCGGAATCTTAAAGTGATTTTTTTCATAAAATTTTTATACGATTCCGAAAGTTTTTTTTATATTGGTAGATTTTCATAATTTTCAATGTATTGATCCATTTTTGAGGCCTTACTGAAGGAATATAATGCATGGAGTTGTATAACTAAATAGTAATAATAGTTCAATCATTTGTAGATTATTTTATATAGTGACGGTTTTTTATATTAATCCTGAAATATTCTTTTCTTGCTTACTTTATGAAATTATGACGAATGATTATGGATAGTTCATAATCCTTGGCAAAAGATGAAATATTTCTGTTTAGAATAACTCACCTCGGCTATCAGCCTCGGTAAGCTATATTTCTCTCTGAAGAGGAATGTTCCACTTTTCATCTTGTTATGTTATATTATACCATAACAGTTCTAACGAAATTTTCTAGGCTCAATAGGACTCAGATATAAAAAATCGGTTATCAACACAAGAAAAATATATTTGGAAATAAGATATAGACGCAAATGCAGTTGTTCACATTGTTTCTTTGTACCGTGATTTTCGTATACTTTGCATTCAACCGACTTGCTTCCAGCCACGATTGCGAAGGTTCTCTCGGAGGATTTCACATTGTTCACTCTGTATACATAAATCGTTCACCATATCCATCACAATTTGTTTAAATTATTCGGCAAAATGGTTAATCAGAGATTTTGCAATCATTCGGATGTGACTGAAAGTTTATTGCTTTTACAATGCATTATGATGAATGAGTAATCTGTAATACCCACTCTTTCATTTTACCTTGAAATCGAAGGAGAAAATCATTTTCAACACAAATACCTCGAATTTTAGCTACAACAAATGAGTGAGTAGAACTATTCGCGCTATGAATGTGAGCGAATGGGGACATTCACATCTTCAATCTCTTGAATAGAAATGATAGCATAACATCAGAGACCCAATTTTTTATAAGCTGTCGAAATTATATCCGATGTGGAGAAAAAAATATTAGGTTTTGTCGGATCTTTTATGAATAGGCAGACCAGATCATTCGAACATGAATTAGGTGAACCGCAAGCAATTTGCAAATTCAGATGAATGTCCCATTTATGAGTTATTAAATATACCGTTTGTTTCTGAAAATCAGCATGACCTGGATTATCTGAAGTTGAATATGCCAGTGTCAAAAAAATTGTTTTTTCCAAAGCCAGTAACACCTGCAGATGTTAAAATACTAATTGGTAATTTGAAATCTTTCAACTCAAGTGGATTTGATGAAATATTGAATAACCTACTTAAAAAATCGTATGCAGGTTTATTTGTACAATTGGCTTTTCCCATCAATGTTTGTTATTCTGAAGGAATTTTCCCAGAATGTTTGAAGTTAGCTGTGGTTCTGCCATTATACAAAAAAAGTGATTCCGATTACTTCTCCAATTATAGAGCCATCAGTTTATTGTCAAGTCTCTCTAAACTCATTGAAATGGACATCATTAATCAACTCTCATTCATGTGGATTCAGAGACTGTTATCCAGAAATCAACATGGATTCTGTTAAAATATGAGCAGAGGATCTGCTCTGTGTGATTTTCAAAGATGTCCTGTAGACAATCTTGATGAGGGAACATATGCTCTTGGTCTTTTCATCGAATTTTCAAGAGCTTTCGACTTAGTCAATCATATAGGCTTTTATGTAGTAAGTTAGAATCGTATGGCGTTAGGGGGATACCGCTGAAATTATTTGAATCACATTTAAATGGCAGGAGTCAGGTTGTTAAACTGAATGAAGTTCTGAGTAGTTACCGTGAAATAAATCAAGGTGTACCTCAAGGATCTGTGATGGGACCTTTATTGTTCAATATATTTGCAAATACGACCTAGTTGTTGAATGCAATAGGACCCTGTGGCAATTTTTTACAAGTCAAATCTATGTGATATTCCATTTCAAATTATCAACCATTTTCTGACCCAGAAGTTTTGTTTCATTCTGTTGTTGAATTGATCCATCAACAGATTCCACCAACAAACTGTTTCCAAGATCAGTCCTTGAATGATCGAAACGTAGGAGCACAGTCTTCTTGTCATTCAAAACCAGAACATTATCTGAGAACCATTTTTGAGCTTTCCTAATTTCTTCAGGTGCTTCATCAACTGTTGACGTAATATTTAAACTGATAATCAATTAAGATGTGTGATCGGCTTATATTACAAATTGATTGCTATGAAAGTCATTGACACATATTCAATACAATAGTGAGTCCAAAATAGAGCCTTGTGGTACCCCAATAGAAAAAGTTCTCGATTCTGACTTTCTACCATTCACCTCTACATAGTGGTTTCGACCTCTTGAATAACTATTGAACCATTCATAGGCTACTCCCTTGATACCATACATTTGAAGTTTCACCAAGAGAATCTCATGATCAACCGAATCAAAAGCTTTACTCAGGTTCAAGGAAGTACCCATTTCCTTTTGTCCTTCGTCCGAATTTTTGAACAAATCTTTGGGGAACTTCGTGACAGCATATGGCTAGTAGACATTCCCTTACGAAAACCTCTTCGGTTGGTATTGAATAAATTTATCGAAAAATGTGAATCCTAAGTTGAAGACAAACTTTTCATAGATCTTTGCAAATGGTCTGGAAAGTGGAATTAGTCTGAAATTTTCCAAGTTCATTGTATTTCCTGTCTTATGAATTGGAATAATCTCACACAATTTCATGCATTCTGGAAAAATTCATTCTTCCGAAGAAACATTCATCAGATGGGTGAGAGATTCAACTGTATATTGTATACACATTTTCAATATGCTTGTACTCATACCATTATCTCCCACATATTTTGAGTTACTCAGATCATTAACAATATCTAATATATCTTACTCAGTGGTGGCAGGAATGAGAATGGAAGAATGAACATTATTATATTTGAGTGTTGAATTATTTTTGGTCGCACATAACATATTGTTCTCAATGAGCTACCATGAGAAGTTGATAAAGGACTTTTCATTAACTTGAAGTTCCGTTTGCCGTTACTATTGACGTTGGCGGTTTGCCGTTCACTGCCATTAACACCTTTCACGCCTCAGTTCACATTCATGTCATTTACGAAACGAACACAACCTTATTCAGAAGTAAATTTTAATGTATGTTCAGATTTCAACATTTTTCATTTTTGTCTCGTGTTGCAAAATATGACAGGTGACAATAAATTCGATTGGCTATCACGGTCTGCTACGAAAGATGCTACGGACGGCAAACGGCAAAAGATAAAATTGGTAAATGGTTTGGACTTCTATTCTATATTATTTACTCCATTGAAACCTGTTGCTAAGAACGAAAGGATAGTGAGAAGATCAAATCCCAAACGAAAGGTTAAAACCAAGTTTCAAGTTGATTGTACTCACGACGTTTCGATTGCTGGTATTTGCAATCATCTTCGGGTGATGACTGACAATATTTCTAGGTATCGTCGGTTATGAAGCCCCGATTTCCCTCTGGTGGGGAAAGGGGCTGTACTTACAAGGAAGCGAGAGGATGCTACTACTAGAAGTGTGCTGATCGACTTTCAGCGGAAAGTGGATGTATTGGTGCGAGATTCTCCCTCATCTAGCCGAAGTCAGTCCATGCCTCGGATAAGAGGCCTTCACACATTTCGGATCTCCACTCTATAGGGTGACTGGATGGGTCGTTGTTGAGGATGTAGGCGGCTTCTTCGAATTTCTTCTCGAACCAGTGCTCCTCCTTGTGTATGACCATTTAATGCTAGGATGGTTTTTCCAAACATGCTCCGCTATTCCTGTGTTCACCTATCCTCACTTCCAATGGTCTTTTTATTTCTCCGATCTGAGATTTGCCTCACTCGCATGGTATCCGGTAAATGCAGTTGTGGGTGTCGCTGTTTTTATTCGGTAGTAGTAGCACCCGCTCGCCTCCTTGTTAGAACCGTCCCTCCGCCCACCATAGGGAAATCGGGGCTTTATAACAGACCACATCTCGAAATATTCTCAGTTATCACCCGAAGACGATTGCAGATACAAGCAATCGAAACGTCGTGAGTTCACTTAACTTGAAACTTGGTACACTGGTATGTCTGTTCCATACCTAAATATTGTCTTACTAATTATATCATATATATATATATATATATATATATATATATATATATATATATATATATATATATATATATATATATAACATGAGAGATTGTGTCGGGTTTCGCAGTCTGAGGAATAAAGTGTACTCTTTATTTCAATTCGAGCTTTCGAGTCTATTTGGCTCTTCTTCAGGAACGCTATACAATCAAAAATCAATTCCTAAATATCTAAAATACAGTATAAGGGAATTAACTTACGGAATGTGAGATTAAAATAAGAAGCTGCAAATTCTATATTTATCCATCACACTTGTATATCTTGTAATATTGTATAAAACTAGTAAAATATATATATAAAATTGGGTAGAAGGGGTTTAGAGTTCTCAATCGTTAAAATATACTGATATAAGTGACATTGGCAATGATTGATATGTATCGGGACACTGACATAAAACTACTGGTTTTTGAATAATCTATATGAAAACGAAGTTGAAAATAGTATATGAACCTTGCTGAATTTTATGAAAAAGAAATTTAATGTTTCTCAAATTGAATTTGTACGAAAATTAGTGAATTATTTGAAATCTATTGTTATTGTCTAGATGGAGTAAGTAAGTATATATTACGTTGAGACTTTCTATGTCTCTTCTTGAATTTATACAATCAGAATGTTTGAAAATATTAGTCATTTCTAAGATAAGTCTTTTTTGTGGATTACTTGAGGAATCTAAAATTGTAACATTATTGAAATCAAATTTATGATCTTGATCGTGACTATGTTTCGTTAACATGCAAGTATTTTTATTTAATCTTATATCACTCTTATGGGAAGTTATTCTGTCTTTGAGTAGTCTGCCGGTAAATTTGATTTCAATAATGATACAATTTTAGATTCCTCAAGTAATTCACAAAAAAGACTTTTCTTAGAAATGACTAATATTTTCAAACATTCTGATTGTATAAATTCAAGAAGAGACATAGAAAGTCTCAACGTAATATATACTTACTTACTCCATCTAGACAATAACAATAGATTTCAAATAATTCACTAATTTTCGTACAAATTCAATTTGAGAAACATCAAATTTCTTTTTCATAAAATTCAGCAAGGTTCATATACTATTTTCAACTTCGTTTTCATATAGATTATTCAAAAACCAGTAGTTTTATGTCAGTGTCCCGATACATATCAATCATTGCCAATGTCACTTATATCAGTATATTTTAACGATTGAGAACTCTAAACCCCTTCTACCCAATTTTATATATATATTTTACTAGTTTTATACAATATTACAAGATATACAAGTGTGATGGATAAATATAGAATTTGCAGCTTCTTATTTTAATCTCACATTTCGTAAGTTAATTCCCTTATACTGTATTTTAGATATTTAAGAATTGATTTTTGATTGTATAGCGTTCCTGAAGAAGAGCCAAATAGACTCGAAAGCTCGAACTGAAATAAAGAGTACACTTTATTCCTCAGACTGCGAAACCCGACACAATCTCTCATTTCATAATCTGTTCAGTCGATTCAAATCTCTACCTTTATATATATATATATATATATATATATATATATATATATATATATATATATATATATATATATATATATATATATATATATATATATATATATATATATATATATATATATATATATATATATATATATATATATATATATATATATATATATATATATATATATATATATATATATATAGTAGAATGGTAGTCTTTGCTGACTAGTCAGGATACAAGGGGAGAGATATTGGGTGAAGCAGCAAGCAAAAAGTGTTCTCTTTTAACACTGTATTTCCAATATTTCGATAGTGACTACTGTCATCTTCAGGGAAGCTACAAAATTTACAAAAATTGGTCCAGAAAAATGGAGAAAAAATACAAAAATACTTACTGTGTTAGGGAGGATGGTTGCGATATAAAAGTTGATGATTAAACATTGAAAACAGAGCAAGGTGAAGACATGTGATATATGAATAAATATGTTTATAAACGTCAAAAAACAGGTTAAAATTGATCTTGAATATTTAAAAATAATTTTTAAAAAGACAATTATTCACACTTGCGGTACAGCCACAACGTGGAAAAATGAGGTTAGAAATTTAAATTTTATTGACAATTGACAAAAGACTCAAAAAATTATCATTCTCTCCCTTTTGAGTCTTTTGTCAATTGTCAATAAAATTTAAATTTCTAACTTCATTTTTCCACGTTGTGGCTGTACCGCAAGTGTGAATAATTGTCTTTTTAAAAATCATTTTTAAATATTCAAGATCAATTTTAACCAGTTTTTCGACGTTTATATACATATTTATTCATATATCACATGTGTTCACCTTGCTCTGTTTTCAATGTTTAATCATCAACTTTTATATCGCAACCATCCTCGCTAACACAGTAAGTATTTTTGTATTTCTTCTCCATTTTTCTGGACCAATTTTTGTAAATTTTGTAGCTTCCCTGAAGATGACAGTAGTCACTGTCGAAATATTGGAAATACAGTGTTAAAAGAGTACACTTTTTGCTTGCTGCTTCACCCAATATCTCTCCCCTTGTATATATATATATATATATATATATATATATATATATATATATATATATATATATATCATCATCGCGAGACAGTTAGTATTGTATCGTATTGCGATAACGAGTAATAATAAAAGTAGTTCAGTGTGGTTTGGAGATATCACGAACCCAAGGAAACATCGATACGTTATTCACGAATATCTTCATCAATTTTTTTCCAGTTGAATTGTATCTTTATAACGAGAGTCGAAAGTAGGAATTATCAGTTACCACATGACGACCATTAAAAAGTATTTACAATATAAAAAATTTAGAAGAAACTCACTAATCATGCATAACGTATTCACCACAAGTATTTCACGATACAACATTAGTCGCTACCAGCCATTACATAAATTTCGGTCCTGATATTGAAATCAAAACAACGTATTTCAATTGATTAGTTTTCGAACATCACAACTAAATCAGGATTATCGCAGCATTAATATTTTGTACTCGTAGTTCGTATCCGGTTTTGAATCAATTCAGATAGAAATGTACACAACAATATATCCATGAATGAACCGATGAACAATTTGAATAACAATAATGGATTAGGCGATTATGCAAAAAATGCCTGTTTGGGAGTAATAAATGAAAGAAATAAAAAATCACAACTCACAGATCATTCTGCCATTGTTACATACGGAATTTCCGTCCTGAAAAATATGCCATATATGGATACAGCCCACTTCTGTTCTCTGGGTGTACAAATTGGACTTCCTTCTTCTATTCCACCAATGGAACAGTTATAAGGTTGCTTTCAACAAAACAAGAAGGTATTCTGTTGAAATTGCAAGGTAAAATCCTTCCTCTGCTAGTACCTTCAAAACAGACAACAAAGGGTATCATGGGTTACGATAGTCGAAATGGCCTTAATCACGAAATTTCGATTCGACTTGCGAATGATGTTAGTTACGTATTCGATATACGAAAAGTATTTTTTAAAAAGACTTTATTTTAGAAACAAACAGTATGACAGCGTTAAACAGAATGAATAAAAATGTAATTTGGGTATATTTATAATGTTGGTGTTGATGAGCCAGCATCTCCGCATTTCTGGAATAACGGATGTAACTCTATCCTTGTGAGACGCTTGGTCAGCGAACCTGAGTTCGTAACTTGTTACATGATGTCATGATGATGACATCGAGCATTTTTTTTTCTTTGTCCCCCTTTTTTCCCCCTCTGAAGGTGAAAAAATCATGTTTTATATTTTTTCTCTGAATCTATAGCAGGAAAAGTATTGAAAAAATTCACGTATGTAGAAGACAGTTTTTGATATATTGATTTTTGGGCCCTCAGGCACTCCCATGATGGCTTTGAGAAAAATTAAATTTCAGATAAAAACATGGCAGAAGACCCAGGTGTACCGAGTGATATAATCACATAATTTTACCGAGGCTGATATACTATAACAATTGATAACCTTCATTTAGTTATCGGTGGTGAGACTTGACGAAAAAGCATTTCTTGAGATTTTTCTTTAAAAAAACAAAAAGTTTTTCATCTTCTATATTCACGTGACTTATAAAAGTTGACCTATTATACAAGGTTTTTTTATTACAAGAATCTCAACAATAAATTCTTCACATCAAATATTTATAATTTAGTATTTTCCAAGTTTCATAGTTTTTTTTCATAATGAATGACATTAAAAAAAAATGATATGCATGGAAAATATAATGCTCTATGAAACTGGGCCACTGTTCACAACATTTGTAAAACAATTTGCGAATTTTATTCAAAACAACTGTTAAGAAACTCAGGTGGCTCGAACGATATCATTCCACAACATAATTCGACAACATTATATCCAAATTACGTTCTCTAAAGTGAGATTGAGATATAAATAATTGAAACAAAAGCTGTAGTTCCATCGAATAATGATGAATAATCTTCCTGTTGTAAAGCTTCTCACGCAATCAAAAAAAATTATAAAGAATTTTTGTTTTGATTTCTCACAAGTGAAAATATACCATTTTCTTGTTTTCTTTCCCTGAAAATGAAAAAGGAGAACTTTGAATTCTTATATCTGTTTTTAGGGCAAATTGATTTATTCGCCATGATACTCAACTGCAATATGATGAAGAAGCTAAATTGACTGAATATTTTGTCAGTTAAGTTTCGTAGTCTTCATGAATTTACTTTCCCTTGGTAAAGTTTCGGAAGCTAGTGTGCCTTCTTTTTCGAGCCTTATTTTTGGAAAATTTTCAGTGAGAACAGAATTTTTGGTGAGAAGTGTCAAAATGTGACACAAGCCTGAGTGGATCATCAATAGCCAGTTCAATCTCCCATTTCAGAAGAGGCATCCAACATTGATATTCATTGAACAAGTAACAATCATTTCATTTCTGTTCGATGAAGTGCAAGTAGCCTCTCTGAGTTTTCCATTTTGTACCATTCTGTTCTGTGATAAGTCGATCAGTATGCCATTCAATTATTTTTGTATCATTTATTGATGATATGTGTTCATCTGATTTCGACTCATCTATTCTCCGTCTTCTCAACTTGTAATTATGTTTACCTGTTCTTATTTTTGATGGCCTTGATGTTTCACTAGTATAAACACTGCCACATCCACATGGGATGTTATAAACCTAATTTTTATGATTTTACTCCTCATTCCGACTCAATAGGAATATAATCGTTTACCTACTCTTTCGATTTTTTACGATGAACATTGGATAAAATGAATAATAATTTTTTCTGAGAAATCTGTTGAATAATATTGAATCCTCATTTAGATTTTTCAGTCGATGATTCTTATAATTTTCAGCTGACATTTCGGGAGGAGATAACACAAAAAATGAAATTTTGAGTATTTCTTTCATTTTCTGCGACACTGCTGAAATTTTTCGAGAAGCAGAGCAACAGGGAAACTATCATTTCTCGTGATTTGACCGAATTAAAAACTTCATTTCCAATATTTTCCATGTAGCGGTATGTAATTTCAATATTTTTCTGAAGTTATTGAAACTAGGAATTTCGATTTGATATTCCCGATTTTTTTTTCAATACAAACATTCTCAAGCGAAATCTCCAGAATGAATCACACGAATGATTTGAACGATGGATTGAATGTGAATGTGTTGAAAGTTATCGAAAACAGAGCAACGGGAAGATCATTTACCATGATTGACTGAATTCTAATTTTTGTATCTATTATTCTTCATTCCGAGTCAATATGTAAAACGCTATGTATTTCGACTGATTGCACCGGAGTTATTGGATAGGAAAGCGAACTGTGATATTTTTTTTATTTTCTTGAAATTTTTGGGGTTGTGCCATCTTTTCATGGGTATTATGATGTCAGCAATAACTGTTTCTGAAAATATACATCTGATTTCAGGAATAATGATCGACAATATATAAAAGTTTGTCTGATATACTTGGTTCTCATTTCTTGTATTCACATGTCATCAGCTTCTGCTAATATACGGCACCAATGCGTTGAGGCCAATCCAATTCTTTGCTTCGAGTATTTCTGTATGGTATGAAGTTTCTGCATAACGTTCCTTCATCTATTGCCGCATGACGCGGTTAATTTTCTGATTGTTTTATGATACAGATTGGGGGACTTCTCTGTGTGAGACGACATCAACAATATTCGAGGAACAACCAAACACGCACAGTAGCGAAATGGGTTTCCAACGCTTTTGACCGGTTGAAAACGAGTGAGCAGAAACTCTCCATAGTATGCGATTCAGTTTTTTCACGAAGGTTTCAAGCCTGGATAACGCAGAAATGTTTCCGCGTGTTTCTGGGCCTCCGAAATAAATTTTAGTTGACTAGATAATAATTGGTAGGTGAGATCTGCTCATCGACTACTCCAATCGACCCGGAAGCACTGTAGGGTTTTTGAATTTTCCAATGGTTCAAACAACAAATTCGCTCTAGAGAAAAATTTCAAACAGAATTATGAAGATATGTTCCGCTGTGCTAAACCCAAATTTATTGGTTGCAATACATGCGATACATGTATCAAAAATACTGTTGTAGTTGAAACTAGGAATGATCAGGGTTACAATGCTCGTCAAAATGAAACTCTGTTGAATATTAACGCCTTCACAGAACTTGTGCTAGCAATTATTTGGAATCGTCTGCGTCTCCCAGTAATGAGCTATAAATATGATCTTGGGTGTGTAACTCGAGGTGCTGGAATATTTCTCAGCAACGAAGATTGTCTGTCAGATTCGAACAAATAATCTAACTCTGCTGAATTCATCAAGGGGTGTTTTTTCCTGATATCCTCCAATTATTCGAAATTTCGCCCGCCCTAATTGACCACACATTACGGTTCGCCCATGTAACCACATATTGCTTTTTGTAACCATCATTGTTCTGTTATCAGCAGGATCCCAAATGAGTTACAGCTCCACCATCAATGTGAATAACCAGCTATAATTATCTTTGAATGCAGTTGATCAGTTGATATAGTGTGTTCGTGAATGTCGATATTGTCAACACCCCAACGCTTCGGTCACTGATTATGATAAGGAGTGCTTATTCATTCAATTCTGACAATTACAGACCGGAATCGATGGTCTCTACCGTCGCTGTCGTAATTGTTCCTCATTCAACCAATAGAAATACGTTGAATTCACCAAAACAAAGTTTGTCGGTAGCACGGAACTTTCAATTCCGATGAAAACATCAATCGACACAACAGAGTAAAAAATGAATTACTGCTCTCAGATGAAAAGGAATATTCATTCAGTGAATATATCATTCACTGGAATCAAAGAGAAATCAGATAATGGAAGATGAGAAAAAATTATAGTAATAGAGCTAATGTGAGTTGAACACCGAGTGTAGAGAGTGAACTCAATAAAAAAAAATTGGAAAAATCACGAAATAAACTGGGAAACAAAAATTGAATGGAATTCCAAAATGGTAAATAAACATAGGAGAACTTGAGAAGAATTTTGATGATGAAGAAATTTCAATTTTATTTGGTCTGCTCTAGAATCAACATTACATCAAACTCTCATTTGAGGCCTCAGAGGTGGAGGTACGAAGTTATCGAAATTATTTCGTATAGAATTCTCAGAAAGGTTATTTTCAATTATTCAATAACCTCACCAGAACAAGCCTGGGAAGCTTTTGTATAGAAACTGAAAATTAACCTACAGGTGATGATCCAGTGCCGTTATACTCAATGTTCTGTCAGTAAAATATAGAACTAGACTTTTATGGAACAGATATAATACTGCTTACCGAGTACATATTGGCTGGAACGGGAAGAATCTAGTCAACTATCAAATCGAATATTACTTATTAAAGATGAAGATATTCACTGAATTCACGCGGAAATTATTCACTTTCAAAAAAGTGCATAATGCTTGCACAAATTTGGGGTGGAAGAAGCTGTGACTTGCACATCAAGATATCGCATAAGATACGATCATAAGACTTTATCAAAAATGCGTTTTGATTAATTTCTGAAACTGAAAATATTGGGTTCAAGTTCGAATTTTTCTTGAATTAACTACCAGAACTCATATATCGTTTTTTCAGTTTTTCATTTCATTGAATCTTTCCAGGATTTCGTCAATGTTGATATAAAGTCGTAACAAGCAATCAACTATAGTGGAAACATTTTTGAAATAGGATTTTATATGGAACTGTAATAAAATTCGATGAATCATGCTCCATTTTCTCATAATGCGATACATCGGATGATAATAATCTTCTGTTCTGAATAAATATGTGAAAGAAGCACAGTAAATATTAAGTTCTGTAATGAACCTGTTCGTTAAATTCAGGTGCTTGAAATGTGTGTCATGAGTAGACAACCAAATCCTTGTGTGAAGTCGATTAGTGGAAATGTTGCCCCAAAGTGAGAGTAAATTGATATTCTTTCCAAAAGCTTCTCGTTTCAAGAACAGGAATTGCATTTACGACTGAAAATAATATCATCTTCATGAATTTGAAACAAGCTCTTATATTGTATGAATTGTGCATTGCCGTTATGATATGTTGATAGTAAAAATTCATTTTAATATTTCAAGCGCTTCTGGTTAAGAGTTTTTTTTCCACAGAAGTTTTATTAATTTCGATTTATTATTCACTCTTTAGGTATTGCTGGACATATATCTCAGTCTCTTCATCCCATTCATTTCAGTAAGGAGACCTTCATATGATTTTGTCACCAAGTTGATACCGATATCGTAGGAAAGCATAAAAAACTCAGTCTACTATCTTCAGGAGTCCAACTTATTACATTCGTGAAGAGGCTCACTCATCTTGACTATTATTCCGATGGAATAATAGTCAAGATGACTCGCTAGCGAAACGTCAGGAAGAAATTCCAAAGAACGAAGGCTTTCAAGCCCGAAGAAAGTGATATTTTCTGTTTCAGACACTGAATCAAGTGAATTTGCGTTATGGAACCATCCTCTAAGATGAAATTTTTCTTTTGACATGAGATATTTGGATTCGTCTATGAATTGTAGTTGTTCATTATTAACACTTGCGACACACTTATCTGGCTTTTGAAGTGGTGTTGCCGTATTTTTCGAATACTTAGGGGCATGACCTAAATGATATGCAAAGGTAGCAGCTCATCAAAATGGGCTTGATTCTACACCAAATACTACTCTACTATGTATATGCTTTCTTTCGGCATAAATTTTCCACCTGAAGAACATCAAGCAATCCCTATTTTTGGGTTGATACTGATTTGCAGGAACGCCTTTCCAATATCCGCAATGACTCCTATGGCCCTTTTTCTAAAACGAGTAAAATTTTAGGTATAAATTCTATCATTAGAGTCCTTCTCCAAACAATCATTGGAGCAACTTCCTAGCATATCTTTCGCCGAGGCGTCATATACAGGGCGTATTTATGTGGTCGTACTGGGTTCTTTCACAACGGCGTCATGAGGCAAAATAATGAATCATTCCGAACACATTTCTATTGTCTTTCATGTATCCTCAATAATCCCCAAATTTTCCCATTCAACCAGTTCCTTTTGATAATCCCCAAATTTACCTTTCCTAATTGAATTATTTGTGATAGTTATTTTCATTATTTCCAGTTATGGTTCTATTCATCTTTCAATTTCATAGATTCAATACCATTTTGGTCATTCACACCCAAAAATAAAAATCCAAATCCCACAATCGGATATCGAAGGAAGGAATGTTTCCACTGCAAGTAAACCGTTGTCAAGATTTTGGATATTTCCGGTCAATAGATGACCAAATACGTCACTGCCTACTAATAGTTGGATTTCAACCGATACATTTCCGTGAAAACTACAGTCATTGATTCTTATCTTCGTACTCTTCGAATCATTCGATAAAACTATGTCATCAAATCAGGAATTAAGTCGCAAATCTTGGTTTGATCTAAAACCGTTATTTTTTTTCAAATGTGCTACTTATATTTTCTATTACTATCTCAAAAATACCATGAATTTTTGGTGCTGAACATTGACCTCCAAAAAACACCCTATATGATCTTCTCTTGGCCTATTCTATTCATCATAAAATCATGAACACATGCAGATAAAATAGATGATTTCCATGAACCGGAGCCTAAGAGAGCTCTTTCTACCTTTTGTTCACGCAATTTGACAACAATAGTTTATAGTGAAACCTGACTAATATTGTTGTTAGTTGAACTATTCTGTTCTTCATTATCACCATCATATTTTTTCAGTTTCTCTTCAGATTTGGATCCCTTCAGAACATACAAGTCAGGAAACATGATAGGATAGTGCTTTCTAGTGCATATCAAACATTTCAAAAATGCTCAACAATCACGGATGGTGTGATGTGGCTTCAAGCAAGCAATACAAGCTCTTTTATCATCAATGCATGTTTTCGTTTCCTCTATAGACAGACCTTGGGCTTTCAGACAATCCTGACCAGCATGTGTGTTGGAAAAAAATAAACAACTTGGAAGTTCCTTACTAAAACTGTCTCTTTTCCCAGAAAATGTCGCATATTGAGCTTTCGCTGTGTTTTCATTGATGAATTTGTCATATTGCCTACCATTATGGACTCTCATCTTCCTCTGTATCAGATGAGCTCTTCTCGGTATGATTATTCTTCGTCAAACTCATTATCTACTTCTGCTTCATCTGAATTGTTGGCCAATAAGTGATCTCATTCTTTGTCATCGGCTCTGAATAATCTATTGCTTTTATCTTCTGAGTTTCTGAGTTGGGCTTATAGATCATGTCTACTTATTTCCTTGTCCGCCAGAAGTATGTGAAGTTTCTCACATGATTTTTCTAATAATCTTCTGAACTGTTTAGTTTCTTTAACGATATTCTCCTTTATAAAACCTCTTCGGAAAATAAAAACTGACAGACATGAACATTATATTTGACTTTCTTTATAATCCATAACAATTCAACTATTTTGTTTGAACAGAGTGATAGAATTATTCGCTGAAGAGTGAGTCTGAAAACAGTGATATGTAAATGAATATCTAACAGTCGTTTGGGGTCCGACAAACTAGTGTTGAATTTTGTACTTTGAAAAATGCATTACACTTCTGAAAATTTTATATCCACAATAATTGAAAATGGTTCATTAGTCAACTGTGAGAACATTATGTCGGCATTCTCAGAAATTTTGCTTTCTAGTTGATTTTAACTGATTTCGTCACCACTTCTCCTACAACAAAAATTTGGTGATGCAAATAATACTTCACCTGAAAGTTGGTGAACTATTCGCATATTGATAATACTTGGTATTAGACATTCATGCCTTCAATTCATGAAAATGTTCTAATACCATCTTTGAATAATTTTCTGTAGCCTTCACACGATGAGAAGTTCCATACACCATTGGGTTAGGGATCGATACTTTGGGATCAGAACATCCATGTAGCGGTATGTAATTTCAATATTTTTCTGAAGTTATTGAAACTAGGAATTTCGATTTGATATTCCCGATTTTTTTTTCAATACAAACATTCTCAAGCGAAATCTCCAGAATGAATCACACGAATGATTTGAACGAATGATGGTTCATGGATTGAATGTGAATGTGTTGAAAGTTATCGAAAACAGAGCAACGGGAAGATCATTTACCATGATTGACTGAATTCTAATTTTTGTATCTATTATTCTTCATTCCGAGTCAATATGTAAAACGCTATGTATTTCGACTGATTGCACCGGAGTTATTTGATAGGAAAGCGAACTGTGATATTTTTTTTATTTTCTTGAAATTTTTGGGGTTGTGCCATCTTTTCATGGGTATTATGATGTCAGCAATAACTGTTTCTGAAAATATACATCTGATTTCAGGAATAATGATCGACAATATATAAAAGTTTGTCTGATATACTTGGTTCTCATTTCTTGTATTCACATGTCATCAGCTTCTGCTAATATACGGCACCAATGCGTTGAAGCCAATCCAATTCTTTGCTTCGAGTATTTCTGTATGGTATGAAGTTTCTGCATAACGTTCCTTCATCTATTGCCGCATGACGCGGTTAATTTTCTGATTGTTTTATGATACAGATTGGGGGACTTCTCTGTGTGAGACGACATCAACAATATTCGAGGAACAACCAAACACGCACAGTAGCGAAATGGGTTTCCAACGCTTTTGACCGGTTGAAAACGAGTGAGCAGAAACTCTCCATAGTATGCGATTCAGTTTTTTCACGAAGGTTTCAAGCCTGGATAACGCAGAAATGTTTCCGCGTGTTTCTGGGCCTCCGAAATCAATTTTAGTTGACTAGATAATAATTGTGGTAGGTAAGATCTGCTCATCGACTACTCCAATCGACCCGGAAGCACTGTAGGGTTTTTGAATTTTCCAATGGTTCAAACAACAAATTCGCTCTAGAGAAAAATTTCAAACAGAATTATGAAGATATGTTCCGCTGTGCTAAACCCAAATTTATTGGTTGCGATACATGCGATACATGTATCAAAAATACTGTTGTAGTTGAAACTAGGAATGA
Organism: Zygogramma bicolorata; assembly: GCA_032362365.1. Classification (NCBI taxonomy): domain Eukaryota; kingdom Metazoa; phylum Arthropoda; class Insecta; order Coleoptera; family Chrysomelidae; genus Zygogramma; species Zygogramma bicolorata. The sequence continues at coordinate 191,069 of JAVJAQ010001253.1, forward strand.
TCAGGGTTACAATGCTCGTCAAAATGAAACTCTGTTGAATATTAACGCCTTCACAGAACTTGTGCTAGCAATTATTTGGAATCGTCTGCGTCTCCCAGTAATGAGCTATAAATATGATCTTGGGTGTGTAACTCGAGGTGCTGGAATATTTCTCAGCAACGAAGATTGTCGGTCAGATTCGAACAAATAATCTAACTCTGCTGAATTCATCAAGGGGTGTTTTTTCCTGATATCCTCCAATTATTCGAAATTTCGCCCGCCCTAATTGACCACACATTACGGTTCGCCCATGTAACCACATATTGCTTTTTGTAACCATCATTGTTCTGTTATCAGCAGGATCCCAAATGAGTTACAGCTCCACCATCAATGTGAATAACCAGCTATAATTATCTTCGAATGCAGTTGATCAGTTGATATAGTGTGTTCGTGAATGTCGATATTGTCAACACCCCAACGCTTCGGTCACTGATTATGATAAGGAGTGCTTATTCATTCAATTCTGACAATTACAGACCGGAATCGATGGTCTCTACCGTCGCTGTCGTAATTGTTCCTCATTCAACCAATGGAAATACGTTGAATTCACCAAAACAAAGTTTGTCGGTAGCACGGAACTTTCAATTCCGATGAAAACATCAATCGACACAACAGAGTAAAAAATTAATTACTGCTCTCAGATGAAAAGGAATATTCATTCAGTGAATATATCATTCACTGGAATCAAAGAGAAATCAGATAATGGAAGATGAGAAAAAATTATAGTAATAGAGCTAATGTGAGTTGAACACCGAGTGTAGAGAGTGAACTCAATAAAAAAAAATTGGAAAAATCACGAAATAAACTGGGAAACAAAAATTGAATGGAATTCCAAAATGGTAAATAAACATAGGAGAACTTGAAAAGAATTTTGATGATGAGGAAATTTCAATTTTATTTGGTCTGCTCTAGAATCAACATTACATCAAACTCTCATTTGAGGCCTCAGAAGTTATCGAAATTATTTCGTATAGAATTCTCAGATAGGTTTCTTCAATTATTCAATAACCTCACCAGAACAAGCCTGGGAAGCTTTTGTATAGAAACGGAAAATTAACCTACAGGTGATGATCCAGTGCCGTTATACTCAATGTTCTGTCAGTAAAATATAGAACTAGACTTTTATGGAACAGATATAATACTGCTTACCGAGTACATATTGGCTGGAACGGGAAGAATCTAGTCAACTATCGAATCGAATATTACCTATTAAAGATGGAGATATTCACTGAATTCACGCAGAAATTATTCACTTTCGAAAAAGTGCATAATGCTTGCACAAATTTGGGGTGGAAGAAGCTGTGACTTGCACATCAAGATATCGCATAAGATACGATCATAAGACTTTATCAAAAATGCGTTTTGATTAATTTCTGAAACTGAAAATATTGGGTTCAAGTTCGAATTTTTCTTGAATTAACTACCAGAACTCATATATCGTTTTTTCAGTTTTTCATTTCATTGAATCTTTCCAGGATTTCGTCAATGTTGATATAAAGTCGTACCAAGCAATAAACTATAGTGGAAACATTTTTGAAATAGGATTTTATATGGAACTGTGATAAAATCCGATAAATCATGCTCCATTTTCTCATAATGCGATACATCGGATGATGATAATCTTCTGTTCTGAATAAATACGTGAAAGAAGCACAGTAAATATTCAGTTCTGTAATGAACCGTGTTCGTTAAATTCAGGTGCTTGAAATGTGTGTCATGAGTAAACAACCAAATCCGTGTGTGAAGTCGATTAGTGGAAATGTTGCCCCAAAGTGAGGGTAAATTGATATTCTTTCCAAAAGCTTCTCGTTTCAAGAAAAGGAATTGCATTTACGACTGAAAATAATATCATCTCCATGAATTTGAAACAAGCTCTTATATTGTATAAATTGTGCATTGCCGTTATAATATGTTGATAGTAAAAGTTCATTTTAATATTTCAAGCGCTTCTGGTTAAGAGTTTTTTTTCCATTGAAGTTTTATCAATTTCGATTTATTCTTCACTCTTCAGGTATTGCTGGACAGATATCTCAGTCTCTTCATCCCATTCATTCCAATTAGGAGACCTTCATATGATTTTGTCACCAAGTTGATACCGATATTGTAGGAAAGCTTGAAAAACTCAGTCTACCATCTTCAGGAGTCCAACTGATTGCATTCGTGAAGAGGCTCACTCATTTTGACTATTATTCCGATGGAATAATAAAAACCACAAACCAAAAAACAAAAACAAGCCAACCCAAAAAAACCAACACAACAAAACAGAACCACCCAAGGTCAATTTTTTTTTGACTTGAGATATTTGGATTCGTCTATGGATTGTAGTTGTTCATTACTAACACTTGCGACATACTTATCAACATATAGTGACTTTTGAAGTGGTGTTGCCGTATTTTTCAAATACTCAGGGGCATGACCTGAATGGTATGCAAAGGTAGCAGCTCATCAAAATGGGCTTGATTCGACACAAATACTCTATGAATTTTCAGCTTTCTTTCGGCATAAATTTTCCACTTGAAGAACATTAAGCAATCCCCATTTTTGGGTTGATACTGTATACAGTAACGCCTTTCCAATATCCGGAATGACTCCTATGGCCTTTTTTCTAAAATGAGTAAAATTTTAGGTATGAATTCTATCATTTGAGCCCTTCTCCAAACAATCATTGGAGCAACTTCCAAGCATATCTTTTGCCGAGGCGTTATATACAGGGCGTATTTATGTGGTCGTACTGGGTTCTTTCACAACGGCGTCATGGGGCAAAATAATGAATCATTCCAAACACATTTCTATTGTCTTTCATATATCGTTAATAATCCCCAAATTTTCCCATTCAACTAGTTCCTTTTGATAGTCCCTAAATTTACCTTTCCTAATTGAATCATCTGTGATAGTTATTTTCAATATTTCCAGTTATGGTTCTATTCATTTTTCAATTTCATAGATTCAATACCATTTTGGTCTTTCATACTCGAAAAAAAATCCAAATTCCACAATCGGATATCGAAAAATTTGTGAAAACCGAACAAACATTGGAAGTATGGACTTCAATCGGATATTTCACCACAATCATCCCACCAAGGAATGTTTCCACTGCAAGTAAACCGTTGTCAAGATTTTGGATATTTCCGGTCAATAGATGACCAAATACGTCATTGCCCACTTATAGTTGGATTTCAACCGATACATTTTCGTGAAAATTACAGTCATTGATTCTTATCTTCGTACTCTTCGAATCATTCGAAAAAACTATGTCATCAAGTCGAGAAATATAGTCGCAAATCTTGGTTTGATCTAAAACCGTTATTTTTTTTTCAAATGTGCTACTTATATTTTCTAGTACTATATCAAGAATACCATGAATTTTTGGTGCTGAACATTGACCTTCAAAAAACACCCTATATGATTTTCTCTTGGCCTATTCTATTCATCATAAAATCATGAACACATGCAGATAAAATAGATGATTTCCATGAACCGGAGCCTAAGAGAGCTCTCACTACCTTTTGTTCACGCAATTTGACAACAATAGTTTATAGTGAAACCTGACTAATATTGCTGTTAGATAAACTATTCTGTTCTTCATTATCACCATTATATTTTTTCAGTTTCTCTTCAGATTTGGATCCCTTCAGAACAAACAAGTCAGGACCCATGATAGGATAGTGCTTTCTAGTGCATATCAAACATTTCAAAAATGCTCAACAATCACGGATGGTGATTTTTTTTCTCTATAGACAGATTATGGGCTTTCAGACAATCCTGACCAGCATGTGTGTAGGAAAACATAAACAACTTGGAAGTTCCTTACCAAAACTGTCTTCTTTCCCAGAATCTGTCGCATATTGAGCTTTCGCTGTATATTCATTGAAGAATTTGTCATATTGCCTACCATCATGGACTCTCATCTTCCTCTGTATCAGATGAGTTCTTGTCAGTATGATTATGCTTCGTCAAACTCATTATCAACTTCTGCTTCAACTGAATTGTTGGCCAATAAGTGATCTCGTTCTTTGTCATCGGCTCTGAATAATCTTTTGCTTTTTTCTTCTGAATTTCTGAGTTGGGCTGATAGATCATGTCTACTTGTTTCCTTGTCTACCAGAAGTATGTCAACTTTCTAACATAATTTTTCGAATAATCTTCTGAACTGTTTAGTTTCTTTAACGATATTCTCCTTTATAAAACCTTTTCGGATAATAAAAACTGAGAGACGTAATCACTATATTTGACTTTCTTTATGATCCATAACAATTCAACTATTTTGTTAATACAGAGTGATAAAATTATTCGCTGAGGAGTGAGTCTGAAAACAATGATATGTAAATGAATATCTAACAGTTGTTTGGGGTCCGACAAACGAGTGTTGAGTTTTGTTCTTTGAAAAATGCATTACACTTCTGAAAATTTCATATCCACAATAATTGAAAATGATTCATTAGTCGAGTGTGAGAACATTATGTCGGCATTCTCAGAAATTTTGCTTTCTAGTTGATTTTAACTGATTCCGTCACCACTTCTCCCACAACAAAAATTTGGTGATCCAAATAATACTTCACCTGAAAGTTGGTGAACTATTTGCATATTGAGAATACTTGGTTATACACATTCATGCCTTCCATTCATGAAAATGTTCGAATATAATCTTTGATTATTTTCCTGTAGCCTTCCCACGATGAGAAGTTCCATACACCATTGGGTTAGGAATCGATATTTCGACAACAAAATGATTCTGACAATGTTTCAGGTTCCGATAAATATATCCTCTGAAATCAGAACATTATTTTTCCACTGTCTTTGATTTTTTATCGGAGCAATGGTCCATAATCCAATCATTTACCATTGCAAGATCTTCGAGCATAACTTTTTTCTTTAAAACTTCACAGTTTTTTTGGAGTAAACTATCGAATATAGAATATCTCTGTTACTCTTCCATATCATTCGGAATTACTGGACTCTGTTCAATAATTTTCTTATATTATTCCACTCGAAATACACTAAAAGCGAGTCAAAGTTGACAAACCAGTTTAAAACTTCATACAGCCCGACCTGCAAAAATCAGGTGCATCATGAAAAATGAAACATTCTTCCATTGTTCAAATAGCTGTTGAATATCGCGCTGAATTGAATAATCACTGGAGTAATAGGAATCGTATATTCGTATATCCAACCAATTCCGATGATCAAATACGCCTGCTTTGTGTCTTTTACTTTGTTAAGGATAACTCTCGTGACTGCTTTGTCAAACGAGTCTCCTTACGGAATGAAAATTTGAATTTTTAGTGTATACAATGTATCAATTGCCTTCTGGCCTCGTCCATTCACTTTCCTTTATACAACGCAACGAATGTTTCCCGGGGCGAAGCTCCTCCACTTGGGATCGTGCGTAATTCTAGAGAGATTTACATATTCAAAAAGTTCAATTCTACGAAGTACGTACTGCTTGAAATTCGAAAACTCCATTTGGTTCATTTGTGACAATAACGGTAGCTTGTTTTGAATGGCAATGTGGTATAATGCAGTGGTGAATGAAGAGGCGTCGCATAATTCTTGCAGACGCAATGCATCGAAATCATCTTAGGTGAACTCTCGAAGAACAGTAGAATCGAAGGATTGCCGCTTGAAATGGTAATGAATGATAATCACGTAACTTTCATCTTGTTAATCTTTCAAATCCAAACTAGAATGAGAAAATTATTTTATCATCAATATTATTAGTTTCATATATGATGATCTAGTACAATGTTTCTCAGTGGTCTGAATTTGATTGTTTTCTTATATCCAGGAATGACGAATCGAATTCGAAATTACATTGTATTGAGCAGTGATCTGAAAAGTGAGTGTCTTTAACTTTACTTTCAGAGCTTCCGGTATCAAAATTAGTTATGATTAGGTCAATTAAGAACATGCAATTTGGAGTTATCCGTGTGGGCTCCTGAATAACTTGTTCAAAACTCAAAGATCACAAAATGGATATAAATTATAGCGTAGCATTTGAGTGAAAGTCCAACATGTTAATATTAAAGTATTATATTAGAATGTGGAGGTCTATACCCACTGTTAAGACGTTTTTCTTGTACGTAATTTGTATCCTCAAAGTTTCAATATAATCATTACACTCCCTGAAGATTATATCAAATTTAAAATTATTATCTATGTACATACCGATTCCTCCCCGGAAAGGTCTATCTTGCCGAATGAAATTGTAATTCTCAAGACTCACAATATCACTACTCATTCCTGTATGAAGCCAAAATTCAGTCGTTCCCATTACGTAACATATTTTTGAATTCATTGAAGTTTGCATGCAGGGATCTGACATTTATATGTGACATAGCCAATACCATCTAGAAAGGTGAGATGGCATTGTGAATGTAAATCATTTCAAAAGAGAACGAAAGGGTTGAGAAAAATAAAAAGGAAGAGACGATAAAAAAGGTAATGTATCTGCTAAAGCTGTCTCCCAACTCTGAGAAAAAGAACGAAAGAGAAAGTATACAACAGAACTCCCTATCCATAAAATATTTTTTGTGTACACACAGATCGACAGATGAAAAAGAAACCAGAGTAGGTCTCGGAAAAAAAATCTGCCGAATGTGTGAGTTATCTTAAATCTTATACTATTTACAACTGTGTGAATTTTAATTCATTTAGATGACTGCGGAAATTATAATAAAGATACGAGATTTGATATTTCAAGTTACATAGACACAAAAGCAAAACTGAAAAAAACGGTTTGGTCATCAAACATCAAGCAACTCCAAGAGTATTCATCTATAAGATAATTAAACACAAGTATACTTCAAATTTCTTTACAAATATGTATGATGAGAAATACTTATCTACACAATAGCTGATCAACATTATCTACTTGTTGAATTCGGTGTATAACATTATCAATTTTCGCATATATGTTTCCATTACGGCACCATACACTTCGTTTAGGAAGTTTACCGAGGGCATACTTGAACAAAGTTACACGACGCTTGGTTAGTTCCCCTTGAATGATAAATCCACTTGACTTGAGGAAACTTCGATTATTAGAAACTTTCTCACGTATGGCAACATTGCCAAATTCCACTCGTATTATATAGTGCAAGCGCTGCGAAACATTCCGTTTGGAAAAACCGATGACCTCATTCTGATTGATGATTTGAGTTGAGGAAGACTTGATGAATAATATTTCGGAGGTTGCCGGACGGAATTATGGTCCAATTTTTTTTTTCGGCCCTATTCCGATTCCATCGATGTAGCTGCGAAAAAAAAATTGTTATTGACTATTAACACCTGGTTTAGGTGAGGTATGGAAAAAACGGCATGATCTAATTCAATACAAATTCAATGAAAAAAGTGGTTTACCTATTAATAAGTAGTGAAAAATTCATTCAGGTAAGTTTTGACAATAATTTCCGATGCATTTGCAAAGGGATATACAATTGATATCGCTTTTTCTACAAGTGCAAAACATTATTAGGCATTCAGCATTATATTTGCAAAGCCTAATCAAAGAATGTGGCATATGTGGTTTTGCCATTTGCACAGGGTACAACTTTCCATCTCGTCTTTCATAACCGAATAGGAGTAAGTTCGGAGGCCCATGTATTGCAGCCCTTAAGCAATGTAATTACAAAACATCAAAAGTTCTTATAATTTCAGACACATTTGAATTGAATCCCAGCTTGAAAGAGTATTTTTGTCCGATCCTTCAAACCAAGTCTCTCAACAACTACTATTCGATAGCTTTTGACAAAAGTGGATGTTGAGTACGAAAACATGGGAATCTGCACAATTTATAAAAACTTGTTCAATTCCTCCACGAACAGCAACAAAAATATGGCTGAAAATCCTTCAATCTGCTTCTAGATGATTGGACTTCAGGTCTAGCAATTCAGAAGACCTATTACCTTGGAGCTTGAAGATTTTTTGGAGTCTTCATATCCACCGGTAACAAAAAGTTCTGTTTCAGCATTGATTTTTGAAAAGTTGGAGAATACTTGCAGAGGTATTAAACGAGCTGCAGTTTATTCTTCAAACAAGAAAAAAACCTTCTGCAGCCAGCTGGGATTTTGGTTGAACGACTTGATATAAATATTTTCAGTCCGTTTCAGTTAGTTTCGGTTTAAGAGTGTGTGAGGTGTTCTTTTTTTAAATGATTTATTCAACGCAGGCCTGTTTCTCCTACCAGGGCCAATCATCGACGCCGGCCACCACATATCCCCCACCCAGAAGTTTTGCGAACACTCTGGTATTCCAATCAGAGGTAGGGATCCTTTACGAGTCCAACAACCATGGACTCAGGACCGCCGGCTTCACGTCTCCTCCGAAGGACAGCATATCCCCAATATATCTTGTGTTCATTGATATATTGTCTGCGAGCTATGATATAATACTTTGCTGCAATTTTATGAGCTTTCGACGTAGTCTTTCCCTGCTGCTTCGCTCGAGATATCGAATGACTAGTCAACCTGAAGAGCTAGGCCATGCCCGTGAGCTATTCTTTTCCTTATTTCTTTTGTTGACTAAGTATCATGATTGTAACGTGCATAGAATATTCACCACTTAATGTTCCCTTGAAAGTCATTGTCACAGTGTCTAAGATTGTTCAACATTGTAGAATATGTTTCGATTTAGTTAGGTAGGTGGTGAATGAATTCGGCTAGAGCTGTACGTTGCGGTGTCTTTCTGTTCATTACACTGATACATATCACTAAACACCGCCAATGCTTCATGGAGTGTATTGCCTGACAATTTTAGATTCCGACTGCTGAATGAGGCTTGTATGGAAGTCTTCCATTTCGGCGTAAATGTGCATTTCTTCGTGGCATCTTCTATAAGAATTTCATCACACAACTTGTCCTTTGGTGTAAGTTCAGTAGTGGATAGTTCTTTCCGTAATTCTTTAGTACACATGACGATTCTGCTACATCTAGCCGACGTACACATTTAGCTATTTCCTTAATGAACTTCCTGCTATCAAAACCAAAGAAGATTGCTTCCTCTAAGTAAGATATGAGAATAAAACCTTGTCACCAAATTTATCGATCAGCATCACTTTGAGATCACGATTAGAACTATATCCTCTACTTCAGCGAGTACAGTCATGCGTTGAGCCAAGTATGTCAATTCGAAAGCGGTCGTCGAAACACCGTCTTTTACATCCGCCATTAATTTGTCAAAAGCAGCCAGTAACTGTTTTTGTGATGTTTGTTGTTGGTCGAACTCTTTCGTTACTAGAAGATTTTGGTTATGAAACGTAATTTCTGTAACACTTTGTATGATATTGGAAGTTTCTGCAAACAAATTTTCCGGTGTTTCGTATAACAAATTTTTTTGAAAATTTCATAGTATTTTCGACGCGAAGTATTAAAAAACAGCAAAGCTGCTGAAATTTCAGTTCCCGCTCCAAAACTTGAGAGAAGGTATGTGACGCTGGGAAGGAGATTTATAATAAAACTGACAACGGGCTATTTTGGTAACTTTCAGTTCCAGGTTTGAAAGGATCTTGCAAAAACATTCCAGTCGAGAAATAGCGGTCAATGGTTTTTGCATTCTATACAACATCTTTTTTCACAACTACAGCGATGGAATCGAAAACTCCTATTAAAGGTCTGAAAAAAAAAATGGACCATAATTCTGTCCGGCAACCTCCATAATATTATTCATCAAGTCTTCCACAACTCAAATCATAAATCAGAATGAGGTCATCGGTTTTTTCAAACGGAATGTTTCGCAGCGCCCGCTCTAATAGGTGGTTTGCTATTGCCCGAGTTGGAAGAAGGACTGTCCGAGTTAAACTTTCGGCTGAACAGCCTATGGCAGTTTTTTATTTCGGATTCCTTTACCTCTGGCAATTTCAACTTTTCTTGCAGAATTTCATTCATTACAGATGTAACATCTTCATTATCAGCCTTTGTCACCCCGAATACAAGTATGTTGGTTTTCTTACGCTGCTGTTCACAGAAATCGACTTTCATTTCAAGAATATCGTTGTTGTTTTTCAACCCCTCAATCTCCTTAGTAAGCTTGATTATTTCTTTATCGTATTTATCCGTTATGCATCTCACGTTTTTATCGACGATATTCTTCATGGAATCCTCAATTGGTAAACTTTTGGTTTTGAATTCAATAATTATACTTTCAATTTCTTCCGAATCCTTTTTATTTAAACCCATTTCGATCTGTAGTGGTGATTACAATACTGTGTAAGCCAAAACAGAAATTTCTTCAGTATTTTAGTTTGAACACTTCAACTACAGACTTCACTTTCAATTTTAGTGAATGAAAACTTTTGATTCTACACAAGTACTGCGTAATTTGAAAATTCATTTATTTTTCATTAACAGAATTGACTCTCATTCACGAAGCATTTTCTTCAAGGTTTCTTATCCCGACTCAGTTTACTTGCGGATTCGGAGCATAAAATCGTTATTTATATAAAAAAAAAACAAAGTTTCCTTCAATTTTTCGAATGCTGATAACCTTCATAAAACCACGAGATGAGATCTTCTTTTAGCAAATCCTATTTTATGGTTGTTGGGACTAATTTCATTCTATGATTCAATATTAAAATTTCAACTCGAGGCAATTCTTTGATGATTATGAAATCTCACTTTCAATATTACAGTTGGAGCGAATTCATCCAGAAGTCTTGACACCCTTCTTCTACGTCATATAATCACGATTTCATTTTCATTCACTTCAACCAAGTCCAGTTTCCTTCTCCTTTGTTGTTAGTCTCAAGTTATTAAGAACTGGAAATATACGGAGATTCAGTTCAAGCTCGGTTTGAGTTCAGAAGAATCGAGTAAGCGCGAGAAAATATCGAAATATGATTCGTCAGCTGAACTGGAATTGTAAATTATTTCCAATTCGAGATTCATTCATTATTCGAATGAGTTTGTCGAATTACGGATGACTCGAAAGTAATAATTGGGAGCAATTTTTCACCGATAGAATCAGGGGCTGCTATCAAATCTTTCAGATGATTGATATCTGCGGAAGTGGTGATGAATATGCTCCTATCAAATTTCTTTATGCCGAAAACGATATATGGGATCTTTTATTTGATTTTACAGTATCATATTTCTTCTCCCGATGTTGCTGACCTTGGTAGGAGTGCGAGTAATATTAGTCTGGTGTTAGGGTAATCAAGTTATAGAAGAAATACTCGGTTTTGTGATTTACTGGGTTTTCTCACTTCCACGGTCTGAGAAAATTCAAATTCATATGTGGTGGGTTCAGGAAAGACACCAAATATCCCTCAAAATGTTGCTGCTCTGATAAAAGTAGGAATATCAATTCTGGTCTTGGGTATTTTGAGGTTTGCCTCCTCTAATCGAGTAATTGTCATATATATATATATATATATATATATATATATATATATATATATATATATATATATATATATATATATATATATATATATATATATATGAACGTAAAGGTTTTTCAGAAATTACAAGGGTCAAAATTTCGAAAACAAGCAGGGTCATATTATGATATTTTAAAGAGTCATGAGCAGGTTTTACAGTCTTCGAAAGGACGACGTCGGTTTTTTGGACACCCTGTGTATAGTTGAAAAAATCATATAATGGTTTACAAGAAACAGGAGTGCTCGACAATTGCTTTTCTTCCGTTGGCTGTTCAATAATTTCTTCGAAGACTCTTGCAAGAAGTTAGTATTCGACCAAACTCAACATTGAATGAATATCACGTAATAACAGAAATCTCCCTTCATTCTGTTATACACAGCTAGATCTCCCAAACCAAACTAAGTGCTTCTATTGTGCGTTACCACAGTTGAACTACACGGAATATTTACATTCGGCCTGAATCATGAATTCCTTCCACATTCGGCTGGACACTCAGATTGCTTCAACCAATATTTTTGTCAATGTGGCTTTTGAAAAGCCCGCATACATTCGAATTATAAAGGATCCAGTTGAAAATGAAGTCTCCGCCACTGTTATTGGTAGGCCAAGTGAAGGGCATCCCAAAGTTTACGATTCGCACTACTATGATGGTGCCATGTTACGACAATTCCATTTTAGACTTTTTATTTTTCATTTCACAGTAGTTCTATTGTGTCATATTATAACAAATTTCATATGTTGTATGCGGTGGTGTATTTCCATGTAGTTTCACGGAAAGTGGACTAACTCAAAAATAATTCTCTATTCGAATTATTACTTTGGGGGGAACTTGTTGAAAACCAAAAATGAGAATATTTTTTCGTAAAGATAATAATATTTTGCATCGATTGATGCATGTTTCATTGGGATCAGACTAGAGATGCTCGCAAAACTTGAAAAAGCATTTGCCGAATATGGTGAACATCCTTAAGTATCGTATCGAAGAGAAAAAATAAATGTCCTGAACATGACCACTGTAGTGCACACATCATCACATTGAATTTATCTTCAAAACCGAAGTCGCAACCAGATGCAGCTTATTTTTGTTATGTTTCGAAGAGATGTCCGAGCAAAATTTTGTTCCAATGAGGGTTTTGACTATTTGCTTTTACTAACACAACTTCTCAGAGAATCCAAATTATTATATTATATTATTTCATGCATTTATAATAATTTTGAGCAACGCATTCAAATTGTAGTCATTTTTCGGGAAAAACATCTATTTTAGAGAATCAAAATCCTTTCACTTTTCGTGATTCAACACGTGTTTCAACTTCGTCTTATTTTCGACGCGCGACGAGTAAATGATGCAGTTACTCTAACGCTCACGAGCAGAATGCGATCCGAAGCCCGCTGGGGACGGTCTCACTTTCTCAACGGCCATTCAACATACTGGAGCTACCATAAAAACTGTTCCAACTATTCAAAGTCCCTAGAAAAATAGACTTTCGACTAGCATTTTGGGGTTTGAGACCACTGTGCGACACAAAGACACTTGATTTCACCCATTTTTGATATATTCTATGCTCGAATCGAGCCATTCGCAATCGAATGAAAATTCCTTTCAATATCTCTAATGAGGACGTTAACATAACTGGAGGACAAATTTTTAATTGTCTTATTCGAGAAGGGTTGACAACCTTTCGAAATGGGTATACCTCTATCGACTTCAAAATGCTACCAATAAAACAAAGAAATATATCTGCATAAACTCTCACGTCTCATTTTTCCATTTTCATTATCGCCGAAAAATTCACTCTTTCGAATCATCTCTTGGGAACTAAACTTGATAAAACCCTAGGCTGTTAATGCAAATCCATTGATAATCTCCGTAAAGTTTCTGGTGGCCTTCCTACTTTTAGGTAAGTGAGGCTAGTATTATCAAAGATGTTCAATTCATTCATGAAGCTTCTGAGTTATATTTTTTGTCTTGATAAAATGATAGCTGAGAATTATCTAACTGCAATGACTTCGCAACTAAATCATATTCTTTATACTCAGCACAATCGCCAAAACAATCTGCGACGAGCACCAGCATTTCTTTTTCGTACCGGCTCAAACCCAGTCAGAAAATATACCGACGCCCCTGAGACCAAAAAAGAGTTCCATCTCAGACGCTGCTTTCCTTGGACATATCATCATCACAAAAGAAATCGAACCGATTCCCGATGAAGTGATATCATGGACCTCAGAGAAGTATATTATCAGTGTTTAAATACAAAATATCATTTCAGCAACATCAAAGTTACCTCGCGTATGCACCAATATTGTCCTAAACAAGACGGAAAATCGAAGAATTGACACTTACTGTAATCTTGAGAAAATAAATATCACAACGAGCATTCTGCGAACTGCTGTACAGTTTGCTAAGAGAACTGAAGGAAATCAATTCCGAAATTTTTTTGAGAGGAAAAATAAGTATTTCATCCTGAGACAAGAGAGAAATTTTGTAAAAGACTTGAAAGAATGATTACAAACACGGAAAAATACCTAAACTCAGAAGATGCAAATTCTGTTTACCGTAATAGTGTAAATATCCCGAAATTTTTTAATCATTTTTTGTTTAAATTTATTTAACATCGAAATGGGCTTCTCTGGTAAACTAATGTGTAATATATTCAGTGTGCTTCAAACTTTTTCAAGCTTTGTGTCATTTTCATATATTGACTGACGCATGAATACTTTTATATTATATTTTGATTCTCTATTTCAACTAATGTTCTTTGTTTTTACGAAACAAGTGCAAACGCACCTATCGTACGATGCTTTATTTTGTCAACACTTATTTGTTAACTGTTTCAAGTAAGAGGTCTCCTCTGTCTTGGGCAGTGAGAGTTTGAGACTTTGGTCGTCACCCAGCAGATAGCGTTGCCTCTTGGAGGTTTACACCATCTGCATCAGTTTTCAGAGACTTACTTCGTAAGGAGTAGATAGTTCGAAATATTTGTGTTCACAATCCAGCCAAGTGTCACTGATGAGACCTGGTAGGCCGAAACAGCTGTCTGGCATTGTATTGTGAATGCAAACATTTCGAACATAGAAATTCTGATCATTGTTTCAATGAGTGAATAAAGTTTATTATTATTATTATAATCACAAATTATTCGATCTCCAAAACAACAAAAGAGATCAAAGCCTTTTTTACGGAAAGCATAAAATTCCTCAACAAACGATCCAATTCCCCAAATGAATATTGGTCGAGAAAAACTCCCAGCCATAGTTCGGCTAACAAATATCTCAGGCCATACCTTCTCATGGAGGAAGAACAAAATCATAATAGATCATTAGCCGCTAGTTACAGTTCGATAACCTCTCACATCAGCAAGATATTGTTCGATGACCCGAAGACGACATCAATTATTTATGCTGATATCTGCAAAGTCGGCAATAATTCATATGTAAATAGGATCAATTGAAATATATTCAACATTACTTATATTTCATAGTGTTAAGTTGTTACTCTGTTCAAATAAAAAGTGTTTGAAAACCCTTTTGTGTGAACGAGAAAAATAATTGGCGCAGTAATTAGGATAGTGGAAGAGCCCTTAGAAGATCCTCATCGTTCTCAAACGTTTATCCACTATTCTCCGAACCAAGTTCCATAGAGAAGCAAGTGCTCCAAGAAGAATTTTGGCCGTAGACGAAAATACCTCTTCACTCTCGACCATCAAGAAATATCGTCATAGGAATAAGTTATTAGAACAGTTTTGGTGGCCGAATATGCAACGAGCCATCATCGTCATCCTGTAAGCACAAATGAATCCAAACTCATCACCAATTGCAAATGCTATTTCACGTCCTCCTACCTTAGTTCTATCAAATCCACTTTCAAATACCAATTCTATCCCTCCAATCATCATTCAAATAACTGACCAACCTATAAATCCCATCAACATGGCAAACCCAAATCTTATAAACACGGCAAACCAGTTCGACCCGAAGAATTTTTGGATTGTACCCGAATACGATGGAAACCCAAATGAATTATACCAGTTTATCAACGTATCAACAATGCTACTGAATGAATACTGGAATACTGAAGCATATATTGATACAAGGACATTAACCAAAGGGGCCACAACCACAGCTTCAATAACCTACCTTTAGACCACATTGGCAACCAAACACTCAACAGAGACAAATGTGGCCTTCAATTCAACCACAACGTTTTGCACAGACCAAACCAAATAGGCAGAACGGACAAGAACCAACACCAATGAGCATCAGTACCAGAAATACATATGGAGCACCAACAAGGAGCATGAGAACCCAACCCCAAGCGATACCAAATTTCAATTCAGCTCCCATGTTCGACACTGAGCAGCACGACGAAGATTTTGGATATGAAGCGAACCCCTATTACGATGGAGAAACCTTTTTTTATCCCAATCAAGACACAACTGAGGAATTCCAGGTTCAAGAAGACCAACAGGAACCAGTTGTGAATTTTCCATTGGATCCAAGACAAAATCCAGAAACATAGTGGAACTGCATACCTTCGACGATAAGAGAGAACTTCCCTATATAACCATTTCAAATCCCCCTCTCAAACTCCTCATTGACACCGGATCAACAAAATCCTTCCTCAATCCCGATTTAGCTTTTCAACATTACAAGGATTGCATTGAAAAAGATCTTTTTGTCGTCACCTCCATTTTCCAAAACTATTCTCACGATTACAGTGCAGAAATTCCCATATTTCCTGAGTTCAACTCAAATGGTATTCTCAAATTCTACCTTTTCGAATTCCACAAAACTTTCGGTGGCTTCATTGGACTCGACAATCTGAAATTTCTCAAAGCTGAACTGAATTTTCCTGAATCCTTCCTTCCAACCGAGCACTCCTCTCTCCCAATCCAGTACTACGAAACCAATAAGACTCAGTTCTACTCTATTCAATTGGAGCCAGACAGCGTGACGCAAGTACGACTACCGGTAAAAGAGAAGAATGGAACCATCATGATACCAAGACAAGAACTGCAAGGCGCTTACATCCGAGAAGCTCTCACCGAAGCCTGTGACCATCTAGCCTGGACGGAAACTGTCAACTTCGGTCCAGAAAAACTCCAAATAGTTCTAGCCGAACCAGTATACAGCAACCCCATAAATCTTCAAGAGCATCATATCTATTCCGCTGATATAATCCCATCGGGAAACATAGACCCAATCAACAATACAGATGATCCAATCAGAACAGACCATCCCAATCCAGAAGAGGAGATGCACATCAGAAAATTATGCAGGAGATATGCCGACATTTTTCACCATCCAGATTCCTCACTCACATTCACTAATCACGTCAAACATCATATGAGAACCAAGGACGAAATTCCAGTTCACACCAAATCATGCCGATATCCATACGTGCATAAAGAAGAAGTCAAGAAGCAAATATCTTCGTTATTTGACCAAGGTATCATCAGACCTAGCCAATCTTCCTGGTCTTCACCGATTTGGGTTGTTCCTAAGAAAACGGACGCCTCTGGAGAAGCAAAATGGCGTATCGTTGTGGATTTCCGCAAGGTCAATGAGAGGACAATAGACGACCGCTACTCGATTTCGAACATTTCCGACATCCTCGACAAAATGGGAAGATGTCAATATTTTACTACCCTGGATTTGGCAAGCGGCTCTCACCAAATAGAAATGGCAGAGGCAGACATCCCTGAGACCGCATTCAACGTCGAAAACGGGCACTACGAGTACCTGAGGATGCCTTTTGGACTGAAAAATGCTCCAGCGACTTTTCAAAGGGTTATGGACAACGTCCTAAAGGGCCTACAAGGGACTATCTGCTTGGTTTATATGGATGATATTATCATCTTCTCTACATTACTGCAGGAGCACATGGTTAACCTTACAATAGTTTTCCAACGCCTACGAGAAACTGGTTTCAAGATAAAAGTGGACGAGTGCGAATTCCTGAAAAAAGAAGTCAGCTTTCTAGGACATATCGTCACTTCAAATGAGATAAAACCAAACCCAGCAAAAGTCAAAGCAATCATGGACTACCCTGTACCTCGAACTGTCGAAGAGATCAGGGGATTCCTCGGACTCCTAGGGTACTACAAGAAGTTCATCAAGGACTTCGCCAAGACAACCAAACCGTTAACCTCCTGTGTTAAGAAAGATGTCCATATAGAACATACGCCAGAATTTCTGAAATGTGTACATACCTGCAAAAACATGCTTACCAATGAACCGCTACTACAGTACCCGGACTTCACAAAGCCCTTTGATCTGACCACAGACGCTAGTAATTTCGCCATAGGAGCCGTTCTATCCCACGGCCCCATAGGAAAAGACAAACCAATAGCTTACGCATCCAGAACCCTGAATGAAACTGAAATGAAGTACTCCACCATCGAACAGGAAATGCTAGCAATTGTTCGGTCTACCAAATATTTTCGACCGTACCTTTTCGGAAGAAAATTCAAAATTCTGTCAGATCACCGAACCCTCCAGTGGCTCTTCTCCTTGAAAGATCCAAATTCAAAACTTGTCCGATGGCGCCTGAAGCTAGAAGTGATCTACGAAAAAGGCACGAGTAATACCAACGCCGATGCGCTCTCCAGAATAGAGATACACACGAAGGAGCTTCATGAAGCAAATTACGAAGACGACAAGACATCTCTATTCAACCATCCTCCATCAGAAGTTCCTGAGTCTGCGGATGACATCATCAGCGATATATTTGAAGATTGCTTCCGTCACCATATTCATGAAGATGAAGACCCTGTACCGTACGAACAAGAGATTCAGAATGAACCCCCAACCGAAGGAGGCAAGGAACGTGTGAATCTGAGCCAGGAAGCTACCCCAGATGAAGATACTAGTGGCATCACAAACCATACAACCAGAGAAAGCCCAATATTGGAAATACCAATATCGGAAAAACCTCTCAATGCCTTCAATAATCAAGTCATCCTCAAACGAGTGAGCTATAACCCAGCAAAAACGGTGATTGAAGAAATATTTCCGAATAAGGAGAGATACCACGCTCAGTTGGGAAACAACAATCTGAATGAAAGAGCTTTCAACTTTTTCAAGGAATATATCAGCCCAGGAAAGAGATAGGAATTGATGTTCGAAGACGAAGAACTGTACCCCAGCATGTGCAGAATCCTGAGAGAGACATTCAAGAACTCTTCTTCGATCTCATAAAATGCAACCGCCTTCTGGAAGATGTCAATTGCCCAGCTAGACAAAAAGAAATAATTACGCAGCAGTACGAAGGAAAAGCAAATCATAGAGGAATCCCCGAAACGGAAACTCGAATAAAATGATTGTACTATTGGCCCAATATCAAAAAGGATATCGAAGATGCTATCAACTTTTGCGAGATCTGTCAAATCAACAAGTATGATCGAAGACCAGAGAAGCTAAAGTTTATGCTGACACCTACCACAACAAAGCCTCTTGAATTAATACACATGGATACCTTTTAGGCTAGTGGACAAAAATTCCTGACGATTGTGGATGCATTTTCGAAATATGGCCAAGCGTATCCAATAGAGGGATCTAATGCTATCAACACTCTCAACGCTCTCTTAGTATTCATCAATCACCATGGAATACCACATATGAACGTCACAGATAATGGAACGGAATTCAAAAACGGACTGATCTAAGAATTTGTTGACACACATAAAGTCAATATTCACTATACCACTCCAGAGAACCCTCAGTCAAACGGGATAGTTGAAAGATTCTACTCCACACTGATCGAGCACTTGAGAATATTGAGAGAAACGCATAAGAAAAGAGACATCAAAGAACAGATGCTCTATGCCATCCTAGGATACAATAATTCCATCCATTCAGCAACAAGACAGAAACCCATGGATATTCTGAACGGACATCTCAATAATCAAGATCCATTTAATATAAGACGAGCCTTAATCAACAGCTGCGTCCAACAACACATAGAAAAAACGAAGGAAATATAATAGGAAAATCAACGAAGATTTACAGAAACAGAAGACAAACATCATACAGAAGAGAAACAAGAAGAGAGAAACTCCTATTACCTACAAACCCTGCACTGAAGTATACACAAGAAAAATAGTGAAAAGAAACAAACTGATTCCAAACATCTATAAGAAAAATATAAGACATTTGCCCAATCACAGCCTTCATCTGACAAGAGGACAGGAAATCGAGATCCGAAACCTCAAGAGCAATCCAGGATTACTTTCCCTCAAACTGGAAAAAGCAAAAATCAAGACTAGCACCCACAATTTCATCCAATACTACGATCTTCGACCAATCCACGATGAGATACTTGCCATAGAATCCCAATATGATGCCGTCTCCACAGCAATTCGTAACGGATTAAGCGATCCTTATTTCTTCAACCTGCAGAATTTCGATCCAGGACTGAAGTACCAGCTGAAAACTACCGAAAAAAAGCTACAGACCCTTTATCCTCTCAGTAGACCCAAACGGGGATTGAAAGATGGCTTAGGAAGTGTGATCAAAGCCATTTTTCTGGACACTTGGACCAAGAAGATGCTAGGAAATATGAGAACGCTATTGCTCCGCTCGAAAATAATCTATAATCTTTATTCACCAATAAATCAATGCATAAAAATGTTTCGATTTACAGTTGAATGAATAAGAAGTTTTGCGATAAGTGCAAACATAATAAGCCATATTAATCAAGATATCAGCTTGAACACCAAAATAATGGAGAGTTATAATGAAACCATCTCATTACTAACACATTATCAAGATACCATCTCAGTAGAAGTGAAAAGAATTGAAACCGACCTCAACAGACTCGTTTTTGACTTCAATCAGTATCTAGAAACCAGAAACATATTGGATCAAATCAACCTGATACTTCAAGTTATTTTACAAACACTGAACGACTCAAAAACTGCAGTATCACTAGCAAGGATCAATACAGTCCATAACAGCGTTCTTAAAAGCGAAGATTTGAGTTGGATCATAAGGACACTGCTCACCTATCACTCAGAGAACCAGTTACTCTATAACCAGGATGATGACATCATTAAGTACTACGACGTCATCAGAATAGACGCCCACCACACGGATCGTTAAATCGTTTTCATCCTTCATGTTCCCTTAACATTCCCCGATACATTCACCTACTTCCACTTATTTCCCATTCCTACACATAATTCGACGATAATCATTCCACCTACTCCTCACTTACACTTAGTCCTTACCTCTATCAATACCTGAATTCACCTTGTGAACGAATTGGCCCCGAATACCTTGGCGAAGAAAATTTCCTTCAAGATACTGGCAGATCCCCTGACTGTGTCATCCAGATGCTGGAAATAACAGATGAAGAAGCAAGATGTGAACAAATTCCAGTTTCTGGAGATGTCAGAAGCCCATTTCATAGGAATATTTCCACAAGCTACGAAGATCTCGACTCGTTGTTCCAGCACGAAAGTAATGGTTCTGGAGGGAGTGCACCTGATAAAACTTCTACCAGGTTGTGAATTCAAAACTAACAACGAAGCCTTCATAAACTCCAAAATGGTCATCTTGGACGAACCCCTCACTTTACCAAATATCAAGACAGCCCACATCAACTCTTTGATGGAATTCAAACCTCTGAAACTGGACAAGATTCCATTGGAGAATCTACGACATTTGACTCTGGAAGAAGAAAGATTACAACTCATCCCAGAAGAAACCAGGCAAACTGATTTTAGCCATTTGTGGATGACTTCTATTTATATTTCACTCACCATCTTCATTCTATACGTATTTCATAGATTGAAAAGGTAAACGAAGAAAGAATCATCCAAGGATGATCCACCAGTTCCCGAACACGAAGCATCATCTTCAGTCTTGTTCGTCCCTTACAAGACTTCCCCAGGGGATGGAGAAGTTACAGTTCGATAACCCCTTACATCAGCAAGATATTGTTCGATGACCCGAAGACGACATCAATTATTTATGCTGATATCTGCAAAGTCGGCAATAATTTATATATAAAAAGGATCAATTGAATTATATTCAACAGTACTTATATTTCATAGTGTTGAGTTGTAACTCTGTTCAAATAAAAACTTTTTAAAAACTGTTTTGTGTGAACGAGGAATATAATTCGCTGAAATGGCTCATGTCACTGACGGAGCCAAATTCTCCATTGATCCACTGAAGGCTCACGCTCGAGAAAATCGACTACCAAATAATCCATAAAGAAAGCCAATACGAATGCAGATGCGCTCTCAAGAATCGAACACTAAACCAACGAGACAAACAAAACACTTCCCGCCATTCTGCAATTCATGCAAGAGTACCAATCTATCTCTGATCACAGTCGAAAACCTGAAAATTACTTCATTATTGGACGAATCGATCCCGAAGGCAATGACGACAACAAAACTGTGCATAACAGTAACGAAAACTCAATATATATTTTTGTCAAGAAGTAGCGATCGAAGTCGATGGATATCCTCGACTGGATATGAGAAGACTATTCAGCAATCCAACACGATATACATTATATGTGACCAATCAATCATTTCAACGCCAAATTATTTATTCCCTGGAGGAGTATGAACTTCCAATACGTTCATATGTCTTTTTTTTTTTCAATATGATGGAGAAAATTTTTGAAATGAAATGACTGGTCTTTCAAACTACTTCATTGATCCCAGGAAACACTTCTGAAACAAAAAAAAATCAGGAATTTATTCCCAACAGGACGTACCCAATTACAGGAAAAGCTTACATCTCATCTATAATCTATAATTTTTCAACAATAGAGACACTCAAACACAACTGCAAACGAAGTGTGTCCACTATCTCGATGCATGTACTAGTGTTATAATGATCGCAATATAACGGCGACATCAAATATTGATATTGTTAATGATACAAACTATTATTTTTTGTGAAGAATCATTATGAATATCACAAACATGGCTAATTTTGTTAAATTTTTTACACATCATGTATATTGGTGATTTCAACCCAATACTTGTACGGGGTGTATTCAAATAAAAAACATTATGATTACTACTTTCTGATCTCGGCACTCGGAAATTCAATTCACTAAGAAGAGAGCTGCAATCTATATTGTCATGTATTGAATTGAATAGAAACTTAGTATATGGTATCATTCTTCTTTCGTCTAGGGAAGTGACATTGAATCTGTTGAGTAGAGTACTTTGGTCAATCCGAAGCCAATTTTTTCGAATGAGACATATATATATATATATATATATATATATATATATATATATATATATATACAAGATGAATTTTTCTGGGTTTTTATCCGTTAGGTATTTTCTGATTTGTTCGACGTTTCGAATTCCATTTTGAATTCATTTTCAAGAACTGTGAGACGAATATCTGTCCATACCGTCCTGGTCAATCACTCCCCTTACGAAGCAACCAAGCAAGAGCTAGCAAAGACTTCAATTGTCTGTTCTCCACGGAAACTGGTATTTATAATGACTCTCCTCAGTCATTATCCGACTGCGTCCGATATTAAGGCTGCATCCTGCCCATCCAGGTATTATGTAGAAATTGATGTTTTCACGGATCTTCGATATACAAGATGAATTTTTCTGGGTTTTTATCCGTTAGGTATTTTCTGATTCTAATCAGAACAAATCAGAAAATACCTAACGGATAAAAACCCAGAAAAATCCATCTTGTATATCGAAGATCCGTGAAAACATCAATTTCTACATATATATACGTGCTGGCTGGAACTTCCGGTTGATCCGCGTCTGGAAAGATTTACTTGTCTACGTTTCGACTCCCATTTCGGAGCCATTTTCAAGACTTAGTGACCTTGCGTCTAGGTCTGAGTTGTCTCACTAGCTGGCTATCATCACTGGAGATCGAGGATAGAAGGTTGGTGGGATTTAAGGGTTCATTAGTAGTTATGGCAGGATCAGGTATCGGACGGTCGATGGGAGGTTCGAACGGATTGAATAGAAGTATGTCGGACCAAAAGTGGTTTCCAGGTATTGGGGAGTCTTTGAGAATCGTCGCGTTTATTGAGACAGTTGGGACGTTTTTCGATTTCAATGGCTTCACGGGTAATTCTGGTTTGGAGGGTTTTGGCTGTGGCAATATATATATATACATATATATATATATATACAATGACAATTATGTTATGAGTATGATATGTATTACCATGTTTGATGAAATTATGTTCCATCATACTGCCAATAAAATTTGGAAAACGTCTCATTCAAGGATTTTCCAGAATAGGTATGATGTGTTGATGAAAATCATGACCTAACTGGTGGTCGAACTTTCGATGTTGAGATTTCCTTCTATATATATTCACACAAAAGGGACACCCTGCAATGTTCGAAGAACACCGCGTTAACCAAGGAAAAGGAGATACGAATCAAAATTAACAAATCAAAGAGATTAAGAGAAAGATTAAGTTAAAAAAATTATTGTTAATCTTCAAAAAATTAAAGTTTGTTACGTTAATGTTCATGAAATGTTGAAACATAAAAGTTATGCCGAAGATAGATGGAAGATGCGGAAATAGAAAGTACAAGTGAAAACTGCTAATAAATACAAGATAATTGAGAATTCAAAGTAGAAATAAGAATATTGAACATCTTCATTGGTTGCACATTGACCTCGTTGGGTTGATGAATCCGATCACTCTGAGAAGAGAGACAACACAGTTTTTCGAACAGAAGCTACTATGCCTCATCATATACAAATATTTTTAATTTTGTTATAATTTTGAAATGTTCATGATGAATAATTTTTTAACTCTGTTCTCATGGATCCCCCATATGAATAAAAATTCTCATTAAGACCTGACTTGTAATTCACGGCAACTCGTCATTGTTGAAAATTTTGTAGCTCGATTCGAGTAATGATATAGTTGTCCGTCCATATCAGCTATCACAGTTTACGAGAATTGAGTTGTAGACTCGATAAGGGAGTTCATACCATCGAGATACAATCAGTTATAACGTACATTCAGAGTCACGCTATACATGCTAGGATTTGACAGCAAGCAATTAGCTTGATGATAATTAATCGGGAAATTATATCAGTTATTAGACCTGGAAGTGGGGAAGTTCCTCATCATATCCATAGCATTCTGAAAGTTGATGGATTCATAACTGAATTGAGACAGGTTCTTCGTGATGACCGAACAACGGGAAGATAGAAAAAAGGTCTCGATTTCAAAGAAGAGTTCGAAAATAACCAAACATAGGATCGAATCCCGTTACCAAGAGATGAAAATGGGTGATTTTCCTGTGTGGCAGAGTATACTTCCAGTAGATTTTATACAATTGGGCATATTCTTTCAGGAAGTTTCGAGTGAATTCCGTTTTATTTTCTGATGAAATATTTTCAAATCATCTTTCGAACAATTCGTTCAATATAGATTGGTAGACAAGAAGTGCAGTTTATATATATGCTTGGCCAAATTTAGAAAAGCTATCACAAATATTCAAAGCAATAGTTTTGCTAAATTTGAAGGTGTCAATACGGATTATTTCGGAGAGTTTCTTGGGAAGTTGAATATCAATCAGTTTTTGTTGTCTATTTTTTTGAGAGCATCATAAAGTAATTCGAGACTCGAGGGAATGGGGAGTTTCTACATGTTTCTTTGTTTTTTGTTTTGTGTTGATTTTTCATGTTTTCAACGTTATTTCAATCTGCCCCTCCATTTATTTCACATATTGGTATATTGAAGCGTTTGACCAAATAGTTGGTTCTTCTGAAAAAATTGAAAGTGATGGGTTCACGGAATCCCTATTGCAACTTTTCAAATCAAATCTGTTCGATAGAAAGCAGTTTGTTAAAAAAGAATCGTACAAATCTCTCCATTATAAAGTAAGCTCAGGTGTGCCGCAGTTTTCTAACCTAGATCCCTTGTTATCCGTGTTTTCTATAAATGGTTTGTGCCAAAACATCGATATTCCAAATTCATTTTTCGCTGATGATTCGAAGCTTTTTTATAAAATTCAAGATACTTCTGACTGTCAAAATTTGCAAACTGGTATTGATATAGTGCAAAATTGGTGCTTGCAACTCAAATTGTACCTGACTATTGAAAAATACAATATTGTATATTTCAGTAAAAAAACTACCATCATTTCTTACGAATACGAAATAAACGATAACATTATGAATCGTTGTGAGGAAGTAAGAGATTTGGGAATAACATACGATAGCAAGTTCTCCTTTTGAACACATCGACAGTCGACAAGACTGTCCGGCAAGCTAATAAATCGTTAGGATTCATTCACAGAAATGGTAATACATATCATACTCATAACATTATTGTCATTGTTGTCAAATGAGACATATATATATATATATATATATATATATATATATATATATATATGTATACACAATGACAATTATGTTATGTATTACCATGTTTGATGAAATTATGTTGCATCATACTGCTACATATTGAAATTACATACATATTGGAGTAGAAATAAAAATGAATTGTTCGTTTCCGTTAACCAGCTGACGAACGTCAACCCTCAGAAGTCGAAACTTGTGCGAGCAATGGATCAACGAGGCCTTACCTTTTAACGTGCGATTACCCAGCACGGTGGCCCGGCGAGGATTCGAACCCCGGCCTTCCGCTTGATAGGTAGATATGCTAACCATTACACTACCGAGACCACTACTATACTGGTTCATATACTTGTACATGAAATGGGTTGGATATAGGGTAATAGGGAATATGCCATCTTATAAAAACAACAAAACGAAACTAAACTAACACTCAATCTAAAAGTATTAAAATATATAAGTACGAATATCAAAATTATTCAAAATCGAAATATTCATTAATTGAATATGAACAATTACTCGCCAGGAATAACCGCAATTTTTTCTTAAACAATTTCATTTCATTATTTATCTTATCTTGAGTATACTTATATTTTGCCAAGTTGATGTTACGTCTATTTTCTCTTTTCATTTCTCTGTAATTACAGTCTAATTGGTCACTATCAAAATTGTTTTTCAACCAGAACAAATCACTCAACCTCCTACCCTCCTCTATTGTTGCATCAGTAGCCCAATGTGATTTATTACGAACATTTTTCCCTACCTGAACATACGGACATGTTAATTCCAACGCGCAATGAACTGTATTGAAGAATATTTTATACGTATCGTCTATACCATTAGTACAATTAAAGAGATCTCCGAAGTTCTCATTTTTTAGGAAGTTATCTAAGTGCGATAAGTTATCCTCACGGTTATCCCTGCTCACAATTTTTGTAGCTCTGCATTCCTTCTCCACATTATCTATTTGTAATGATAAAATAAGACCGAGATGGTCACTCAGGTTGAATTGTTCCACATCTTTCGAAAAAAGATTTTGAGGCAAATTAGTAGCAAAGTAATCTACTTGTGAACTGTACTCCGTACCGTTCTTATCTATGAATATCCTAGTGGGCAAGTTATTTTTGAAAGCCAGCTTGAAGCTGGATAATACATCTATGGAGAGATTTTTATCTTCTTCTGTTTGAGTGCTCTTATTCATATTTAAGTATTCAATATTGAAGTAATCACACACTATAATATTTTCGGACAATGTGAAACATACATTTAGAATATCCGTCAGTCTGTTTATGAAAATGTTGATTTCGCCGTTAGGCGGTCTATAGATATTTACAACTACTTAATTTTTCTTGTATAATGTTATAGTAGCAGCACAACACTCTATATGCATTTCCTCTGAAAAGTTGGGAATATATCTAAGGGACTTAAATTCTAAATTGTTCCTCACATATATAAGAACTCCACCGTGTTTATAACTTTTGCGATTATAAAAGTTAGCAATTGTATAATTTTCAATATTGACACTTTGTAAGTTCTCATCAGTGGACCAAGTTTCCGAAATACATAGAATATCTATATTTCTAGATTTTAACAATAATTCAACTTGATTAGTTTTATTGATGAGTGATTGAGAATTTATATGTACAATGATCAATTTTCGGTACCTTTCAAAGTCGTCAGGTGTCTCGTGGGAAGATATTCCCTTGTCAAAATGTATTTTTCGATCGTCGGCTACGAAAGGAATTTCTGAATTCAAATCGTTTACCAATACTTCGTTAGGCCAGAAAGATGGATCGTATAGAGTGTCCTGAAGTTCCCTACTTGCACCAATCTTGAAAGATTTGAGCCTGCCTAAGCTGTTGAGATCTTCGACCTCAAATTCAGACTCTGGTGAGCGTTTCTTGAGATACGCCCTACATACAACCAAACCATTGGGGTGTCTGCCGTAAAACCATCTGCTTCAGAAGGTTGATATGATTTGCTATATCGAGAATCTGATTGTTTTGTGTTGATATTTTTCTAAGGTTCTGCTTTTTTATAGGTTGTGTTTTTCCAGTCACCATATCTATCGGCATATCTATCGGTTTTTGGGGCTGGCGCGTCTTTGTGCTCGAATTCAACGACTGAGTGCTGCGAGTCATCAAGGCTAATTAAGCTCGATTTAGCATCTTGATCAATATCAATCATCTTTATTTCCTTACTATCCGTTGCTAGCAGTTTGATCATATCCACATTACTCTGTTTCAATACTCGTAACTGATTTTTTAATTCAGATATTTCGTCTAGTAACTTCCCAGTTACCTTTTCCAACTTATCAGAAAACATTTTTTTATACCTTCTATTGTAAGTGCGTGTTCCGCTTCAATTGTGACTGATCGTGTATTCACCATTTTTGTTGGACTTTTTTCACTGGCACAGCGACGATCCGACACATCCGCAATGGTTCGATCAAGATAGAGATCATCCCACACATATTATCCCACAAAAATATTCAAACCGAAAACAAATCAATGCATGTATTCCAAATGAATCTTCAGATACCAGATTGAATGCTTGAATTGTCTAGCATTTTCTAATTAACAATATCCTAGACCATACGGAAAATTCCTCTCCTGTTTTTCACATCACATTTTCTTTCTTTCATTTCAACAAGGTCAGTCCGTCTATCAAAATAATGATTGGAATTTGAATAACCCTATAAAATGTTCGATGAACTGAACTCTGCAGGCAATATACTGCCGTGCTGAAATCAAAAACACTATCTACAAAAAGTTCGTGTTTTTTCAGATGACAATATTCTAACATCATATCTATCCATTTACCAGACATAAATGCAGTATCTGTATTAGTTGAATAGAAAATATCCACGTATCCTAAGCATTAATATGGTATCCTGCTGCCTACTAGTCACAAACGACAATACATCTACTTTGGCGCGTACGCATATATGCATTTGTTTTTAGTATATTGAAGTTGCCGCCTTTTCGTCTCAGAAACCTTGCTAATTTGACACATAATTCTCAATTCATGTATCACACATCCCTTCGAGAAGTTATATGTGTCGTGATTTATAAGGGATTGGCGGGTTCTGGTAATCAAAAGGTGAGTAAAATAAAATTATTATATCTATCTTCCATTGGTGAGTATATGTTCATTTTAGCGAAATGTCAATAAGTAGAACTTATGTTTCCTTATATTTGGCTATCAAAGGAGAAATCATCGAGCAGAACGACATCCATTCTGATCAGTAATGCTGGTTTACACTCAACTTCCAATGTGGTGTATAATTATAGACAAATTGAGTGTATTATACCAAACGAACCGATTTCATTTGAAGGAAGAATATTCGATGATGAAGATCATTGACCAATAATTGTATGTGTGAATGGACATTTTATGCCAGTTTCAGTTCCACCAGCTAATCAAATTCGTGAGAGTGATGATGATATAATTCTCATTTCCTTTATGGGAATTTCTTACATCATGAAGAAACGATTCACCGTCAGTTCAGTTCAATTTATTTTTTTATGTATGAGTCACCGGCTTTCTTGAACCTTTATATGTATTTATATTTTTTTACATCAAAATTATTCATTTGGAACTCGGAAAGCCACCCTAAATGTGAATAATCATCCATGTTGTTTTCTGTAACCTGTTTTATTCTTGACGAATGTTATTTTACATAATTTACTTAGTTTTTATCAAGAAAACCACATTCTGGAATCCCACTTGAACATGTTTGTTCTTGTTTTTGTACTTCAGGGTCCTGCAGATGAAACAATGAAGTTTCGAAACTTCGAGATTTAAGGAATTTGGTTTCCTCAACATTTCTACCGAAATTCCGCCAACTCGACAATCGATTCGATGTATGAGACAGATATTCAAAATGTCGTGTCTGAAGAGAACATAGTCGATCTTTCAAAACTGAAATGACGCAGATTCGGCATCATGGCTTGGGAAGTCAGCAAATATTCGTAACAATGAGAACCGTAACTGGTTATTCAGCATGAAAAATGTAGTTTTTGGAAGAGTTACTTGTTCAATAAATTTTCATTATCATTTTACACCAGATATCATCTTTCCTTCATGAAATATATTGTTTTACACAATGCAATATTTAAAATACTTCAATGCTGGATTTCTCGATAGTTATCGCATTCGATTTCAACAAGACAGAATATTGTTCGGCTTCTATCTAATTATGTGGAAATGTTCGTGAGAATATTCACGAACTCTACGAAATAATAGAATGGCGCTTCATACTTCTGGAACCATATGGAGCTATCTGGTGAAGTATTGTTTCCAGCATTTTTGTTCTGCAAAAATAGCTTCTATGTCACTGAAGCAACTTGTTCTGCTAATGATTCAGGATTACTGTTTGACTTTTTCTATCAGATTGAAATATGGGGTGTGTAGATTTTCAATATATGATCTTTTGTTAACACATTCGGTTCCATGCTTTGTCATTCCAATCATTTCATCGAAGAGTGTTTTTTTCAATATCATCTCATGTCTTATAATACTGAGTAAAATAATATTGGAAGTATGAAGTGATGACTCACAATGTTCGCCATGCTAATGGGATTTTTTCAGTGGGTTTTCAATGGGTGGTGTATATTTTTACAATTCTTGCTATGTTCAGTCATCCTTAGTTTGTCATATATTTATCTTCTCACACTCAGCATATGACATTAGGTATTTTGATGAGATTGTATTAGGTCTCGTAAAGAATGTTTCACAACTCTGTTTTCACATTTGATAGTGATTTTGAGGTTTTTATCATAATTTCGGTATTGGAGTACAAAGATATGTTGCTACTCCACAGTATCATTAGAAATGGTGAACCCATCGCAGAAAACTGCTAGACAGAAGAAAAAATTATTATCATTGCATCGTTCAGTCATTATCACGGAAAATTCTAATTTGCGCTCATAGTGATCTTTGTTGAGATCGTGTACTGCGTGCACTTTGATTGATGGCATTCACTGTTTCTCATATATGATTCGGAAAAGATTAAACAAATTTTCTGATGCAACAGGATGATCCTTTGAGGTGTTATCTATCTCTTTATCGTACTTTTCAGACTCATTCACTCCACCCACGATTCATTGTGTGATATACCAATTAGAGTACTTATAATTGATATGACAAACTTGGCTTTTTTTCTGAAACCTTCCATGAAAACTGTATATTTGTTGTGGGGTTATTTTGCTAAAGGTATACCGTTACATTAGGTTTGCGATATGCCATTTTCGTCACGATTTCAGGAATGCACACTTGAGAAAGAGAAAACAGTACTGAGTTATATATGGAAGTAACGGTACGCACACTACTCGTTTTTTCATTATTTTGGACATCATTGTTATTTTCGAGATGTGTTAATGCCCCTCAGGACTACTTTGAGCCAGCATCTCATCCTGTATCTAGATAGAGAATGTACATGATTTTCAACACTGTTCTTGATCGTATCTCATGCATCGCATTTCTTTACATGGCCACTTCGGGACAAAGATTTACTGAAATACCTCACTTACCGGTTCGACATTGTATCGTTACATTCAACGCAACGCACAGTCCAATTTACTTGTGTTCCATTAACGAAGATTTTTATTAGGTACAAGAGTTTGTATAATTCTGCTAGAATTTCAATTTGAACAAATTGATTTTTTCATTCGACAATGAATTTCTGAGAGAATTTCTTATATCTCATGTTATCGTGTAGATGGGGCAATTTCAATGAAGATATGTGGAAGTTAACAACTTTGTTCGTCAGTGGGCGTAGTTAACTTATTTTGACCCCAGTTGGACTTACACCTCTTTCCTCTTCAAAAATAACTAACAATTGGTAAGGCAAAATTGAGCAACTTTCTTGCAGTGAACTCAACCAAATCTCTTCAATAAATTCCATTGTTTCGCCTATTCATTCAATTGATTGCCGTCTATCAACTTTCTCAGTATTGCTCCACTTTCTCTATATAAAGATCCATTTCTGGACTTTTCTGTATTCAAACGAGCATCGACGTTTCTGAAACCTGCGTGATAGTTCTCTTCGAGTGAAAACAAATGGCATTGGTATGTTTTTCGAACATTCTTGATGAACCGCGATAGGTGTGGTCTTCTCCGATATACTAGCATAGGCGTAGAGGAATTCATGAGCGTCGAGAAAGGTTTCCATGGTTCAGCAGCATTGTTCTTGATCGTCGAGTTCGTCTAACGTTCAAATAATTATTCCATATTGAAAGGTCACGTCCATTGTAGGGGCACAATCTTTTGATATGGACAACCTTCGGTTAGGTCGTTAATTTTCTTCACCAAATAGGCTATTTCCCACGGACTTGGAACTTGGTGCGCCTAGGTTTCATCACATCACAGTAGTATGGCACTTCCAACACAAATTCATCATGACTCTTATGGCTACGATTTCAGTTCGGAACCCTCTGTTTTTAATTAAGCCGAACCCGACACTAGTGGCGCAAGGCCCCAGGCAACCCTAAGGGAGGTACCTAATTTCCGAAGAATAACATGATCCCGTCCTCTTGGAGAATCGGATCCAAAAACACCATATTGCTCGCAATGAAGATATTTTGGCAGATGCATGATCACATTTCAATTGTAGTCGCTCACCAATACCGTCAGATGAATGTTTTCACTTAAAACTTTTCCCAGAGTTATCGAAAGTGTTGGGGACTATAAAAACATTGCAGGATGATGACATCATTCAAAGCATCAAAAATAGTGATCTCATACAATAAGTTACTTTTTGCATGAAGAAGCTCTATATCAGTGTGGTCCTTAAAACGATATGCCTTTATTGTACATACCCCAATGATTTTAATGAATCTCCGGTTCATCTCCGAGTTTACAAAATGTGACAACCCTGAGAGGGCACATATATTTTCATAATTTACAACGTGCTGTTGATAAAATCGTGAAGTGTGGTGACACGTTTCAGCACGCGTAAATATCAATTTTGCCCAAAGCACTGACACAATAGATTATCCCGGAAACAATAATGGATACGGTAGCGATAGATATTTCAGGGTCATTGGTGTGCAGTAACGGGGGAGTGAGTTTCATCCACGTGATACCGAGAGTTTCCACCAAGATCGTTTCACTCTTTTCAATGGGCTCATCACGGACTACCGAATTCAGATAAAATTGAATCAAACACCTGATAAACAATCATTCTGCGGTATAATTTGTCAATATCAATTTGGAAGTTTGTCAAAAGCACGAATATTAAATATGTCAGAATTTGAGTGTACGGCCAGCCAAACAACCAATAAGAATCGTCTTGTCCACATGTGTTCGCAGCAATATTAGGATTTCCCTAAATAAACGTATTCATTCATTCAATATTGCCAGTTGCTACCGATTCACGAATGTTCACCACATCTCACCTATGGCCAGCTTCGTCAATCTATGATTCTGATGTGTTATCGAAATATTGCTCACACTTACGATCACGCCATCGAAAACTTTTATATGTCAATTTTCCTGTGCTGGAATTGAAAGAACTACCAGAACGTTGAGCAGAAACTGATGGTTATTGTAGTATATGAGGGTGATTATGTAATTGACCAGGAGGTGAAACATAATATGATTCAGTCTGTATCAGGCAACCGGAGTGTAAAGAAGTGATAATAAAGTCTGAGAGAGTGTTAAAGAGTTCTATTGGAATATTATATTAGCGACGAGTGAAAAGTGATCAAAGAAAAGAAAAGTTCTAGTGGAAACACAGGAAAAAAATCGGGTAGGAAAGTAAGTGCAACAATATCAAATTTATTCTAGTTCAATGAATGCTATCATACGAAACATAGATTGAGAGTTAGAATTTGATTGTTCAATTGATTTTCATATTCTACAAGGTGCTTGTAAATAAAGATTTGAGAAAAATACCGTTCGAAAAAAGTAAGACAGAATGCATAGGTGAATTTTGTTTGATACGACAGATATTCAAGTAGTTTAGAGAGTCGAAAATGTTCTCGAAAATGAGTGACTTAGCAAGTCAGTGGCTTGGTTGAACAAATAAGCTGAAAGGCTTAGTGAGTCTAAACAGCTCAGAAAATGGGTCCAAGGACTCAACAAGTCAATTTGACTTGGTTAACAAATAAGTCGAGAGGCATAGAGAGTCGAAACGGCTCTGGAAGAAAAATGAGGCATAGAACTCAGCAAGCCAACTTGGCTTGGTCAAACAAATAAGCGGAAAAGCTTAAAGAGTCGAAAAAGTTCTGAAGGAAGATGAGTCATATGACTCAGCAAGTCTATTTGGCTTGGGTAAACAAATAAGCCGAACGGCTTAGAAGGTTGAAACGGCTCTGGAGAAAAAAGTGAGTCATAGAACTTGGCAAGTCAATCTAGCTCAGTTGAACAAATAGCGTAAGGGTTAGTGAGGGGGTCAGTAGTCGAATCAGAGAGGTCTCTCTGTAGGGTGTGACCCGGCTAGTGAATCATTTCGGTTCAGCAAGACAAATACTGGGGACGACAAATGAAATGAAATAGTTTTTCGAATTTCAGAGATGGACAGTATGACAGGCGTTGAGCAATTCCAATGTGAAGGCGATCCATTTTCGCTTGCAGCAAGATGGGAGAAGTGGAAGAGAGCACTAGGAATCTACCTAGCCGCCTCTGGCATAACTGATGCAGTAAAGAAGTGGGCCATTCTTCTGCATTCGGGTGGAATAGGGCTACAAGAAATATTCTTCACCTTGCCAGGAGCAGAAGTTGATGCAACTTTGGAAGAGAACCTGGGAGTAGATGTCTCCACGGTAGCTATAAAAAAACTGGACGAATATTTTATGCCAAAGCAAAGCAAATTATTTGAAAGATATACTTTCCGATTGATGGATCAGACAAATGATGAGAAATTTGACAAATTTTCAGTGCGATTGAGGCATCAGGCAGGGAAATGTCAGTTCATTAATACGGAAGAACATCTTATTGATCAGATATCTGAAAAATGTAAATCAAAAGAGCTGAGGGGAAAAATATTGTCATTGGGGGATAACATAACACTAAATGATATTTTATTAGAGGCGAATGCGTTGGAGTCTATGAATCGGCAAATGGAAACATTTGAAAATAATAAGAAAAATTTGCCCAGCACTAGCGATATAAATAAAATACAAACAAAAACAAAACAGTTTTTCAAAAAGCAAGGAAAGGCCGGGTGCTCTAGATGTGGTAATCCTCGTCATGATTCACAGGATCCAAACTGCCCAGCAATAAGATAATTTTGTCATAAATGTAACTTTATTGGCCACTATGAAAATTGTTGTAGGTCTAAAAAAATGGTTCATTTCCCCGGGAGCACGAATCGAAAAAAATATATACAAAAAAATCTAATTCACTCAATAAAATATATAGCGACACTGGGGAGGTGGACTATATTTTTCACCTTGATGAAGATACTACCATCTCATGTGAAGTAGGGGGTATCGTCATACCCATAATTGTGGACTCAGGTAGTAGAAACAACATTGTAGACGGAAAGACATGGGAAAAACTGAAATTAAATAAAATTGAGGTGAAAAGCCAATAGAAAGAGGTAGATAAAAAGCTCGTTGCTTACGCGAGTAATAATCCATTAGAAATATTGGGGTGTTTGAGGCTGAGATTAAAGCTAACAACAAAAAAGAAGACGCTTTGATTTATATCATAAAGAACGGCACTAAATGTCCACGTGGAAAAGAAACAGCTACTTCACTTGGGATACTAGAGATACATATAAATGTAAACTGTTTGACTTCCTCATTTCCTAAGTTCAAAGATATTTTAGTGGATATACCAATTGATGAGAACATTCAACCAGTTGTTCAGCCATACAGGAGGATACCTATACCTTTAGAAACAAAAGTCGAAGATGCCCTACGAGATCTTTTAGAGGGTGATATAATTGAGGAAGTAAATGAGCCGTCAAAATGGATATCCCCTATTGTACCCGTACTTGAAGAGAATGGGGAGGTCCGCAATTGCATTGATATGCGACATGCCAATCAAACAATAGCTCGCGAAAATCATCCATTACCAACTGTGGAGTTATTAGTACCGCAGTTACGGAAAGCCGCGCGATTTTCTCGCCTGGATATAAAAAATGCGTTCCATCAGGTGAAAATATCAGAAAAGTCGCGATTTATCACTACATTCATTACTAAAAGAGGTCTTTTCAGGTATAAACGGCTTATGTTTGGTATCACTTGTGCCCCAGAGATTTTCCAAAAAATTATGGAGAAAATTTTGATCGACTGACGAGGTACTTTCAACTTCATAGACGATATAATAGCCAAGGGAATAAAACCGTTGGATGCCCATATGAACGTGATTAAGAATTTTTGTCCAGCCAAAACGGTAGAAGAACTGCAGAGCTTCCTGGGTTTGGTTAATTTCGTGGGGAAATGGATACCTCATCTGAAAACATTGACCAAACCCCAAAGGAAACTCTTGCGATTAAAACTGGGCAAAAATGCAAACATCGAACGCCACTGGAGCCACGAACAAAAAGAATCATTTACCAAGCTGAAAAATTCACTCTCGAGTGACTCGGTTTTAGGGTACTATGATTCTAAGGACCGAACCCAGGTTATCGCTGACCCTAGTCCCGTAGGATTGGGAGCTGTTCTTATTCAATTTGACAACAGAGGCCCTAGAGTTATCGCTTAGGCTAACAGAAGTTTGACGGATTGTGAGAGGCGATACTGTCAAACGGAAAAAGAAGCCCCTGCGTTAGTTTGGTCTGTCGAACACTTCAGGATATACCTATTTGGAAAAGACGAATTTGAACTCGTTACTGATCACAAACCGCTAGAGACGATATTCGGACATAAGCCTGAGCCTTGTGCAAGGATTGAACGATGGGTTCTGAGGCTACAGGTCTGGCAGAGAAAATATCGCAGACTCACTATCCCGGCTGCATTCAGACTCAACACGTGATCAACCCTTTGAAAGAGAATTCATAAATCAAATCGTTGAATACTCAAAGCCTATAGCAATTTAAGTGAAAGAACTCGAAAAAAATTCGAGGAGGACCGGGAAATTCAGATGGTAAAACATACACTGAGTGAAGGGAAATGGTTGAGTGGCACGGAAAGATACAAAATTTTTGAAAATGAACTCTGTTTCTACTCGAATATATTATTACGGTGTGATAGAATAGTCATTCCGGAGGCACTAAAGAAGCGTGTTTTGGAGTTGGCACACGAAGGTCACCCAGGAATTGTAGCTATGAAGAAACGTCTCGGTACTGAAGTTTGGTGGCCAAGAGTAGACAGCGAGGCTGAAAAGTTTGTTCTAGAATGCAGAGAATGTACCCTAATGTCCGCTCCAAATCCACCAGAACCTATGAAGAGGCGCCAGTTACCATCGAGTCCCTGGGTAGATATCGCCATTGATTTCATGGGACCTCTTCCGAGCAACGAATATCTATTGGTGATTGTAGACTATTATAGCCGTTATAAGAAAATCAAAACCATATATATGGTATTTTCAAAACTGGGTATACCAGAATCAATAACGTCAATAGTTTACCAAGTTCATCTATCACTCCCTCAGATGTAATAGAAGAAGAAATAAGCGACCGAGATTTATGGGAGAAAAAAATAAGAAAGGTATACGCAGAAAAGGAAAGCTCAACTAAGTAGACTTGAATGGGGGGACGAAGTATTCGTGAAAAACATCACGAAGAAAAATAAACTCACTCCTACGTTTGACCCTACTCCTCACACTATTACTAGTTAGCAGGGCGCAGATGTCGAGGTAAAAAATAACGAGACCAGGCAAACTTATAGAACAAATTTTGTCCACCTGAAGAAAATCGCGAGTGAATGGAGAGTCACGAAACCCTCCTCCCGAGAATAACATAATATTTGCTACTCTATTACAAAGAATATTCATCTTCTTTATTTTTTTCTTCTTTCCGTAAATTACTCATATGGTTATCGTGGTACTGTTTTGTATTCTATCATAGAGATTAGGAAAGTATATTAGTTTTCTAGGTTAATACCAATATTTTGGTGGATTTTCAAATTTCTGTACAATTGCTATTTTGGTCGGATCCTATGTAATATGTATATATAATATAATTAGCATAGGTAATTACATTTATGAATTTGAGGCAGATATATTTACTCGTTGAAAAAATATAGGATATGTGATGTTATAAAATTAGATAAGTATACTTTGAAATGGGTTATTTTGAATTTTCATTAAAAAGATAGAGATGTAGTATATAAGGGTGATTATGTAATTGACCAGGAGGTGAAACATAATATGATTCAGTCTGTATCGGGCAACCGGAGTGTGAAGTAGTGATTATAAAGTCTGAGAGAGTGTTAAAGAGTTTTATTGAAATATTACATTATGTTTTACGTTTCCACAACTATTCTTCTCATTCATTAACTTCTGCTCCCTGGTGGTGCAAGTGGCCAGCATCATCACCGGTGACCCAACTCGAACGGACTCGCACCGTTTTCTAATGTGCGTACAAAATACAAAGGGCCATACGAAATCCACTGTTGAGGAACTAAGCCATTGACATACAATAATAAAGTCTTGGTCAACCACTTCAGCGTCCAGATAACCCTCAGCTTTCGAATGAAAAACCAAGCCTCAGAAGGATACTCATCCCTTTCTCATCAATGTAATCGCAGGAAACGTATTTTCGTGTGCGTCAGATGAGGTGAAAGTAATTTTCGATGGGATAACGAGATGAAGATCCTTCCAGTCACGACAACATAGAATTCTATGCGACAATTAGCCGATGAGCTACGTCATCAAGAATTAATGGTTGATATAACTGATCGCCTGCAATGGCAAAACTATTAGAGCAAGTACGCCATTGTTGTGGTAGGTGATAGACGAAATCTGCCACTTTCATTTCGTGTAGTACCGCTCAGTATCTTGAAAGTCTTGTACTAGACATGACCAAAAATATAGGTTGGTCACTGTGAGATGCTTTAGCATTATACTGGTTTGGTAACAGCTTTTCTGACAATGTGACTTGCTGGCATTAAGTCACATAGAGGAGACTCTTTTGTTCCCAATTTGGACATCGAACACATGTGACTTCAAATCTATTAGGTTTCAGTTACCTATATTCGATATGACTGGCTGGGAATGAGTATCTTGTATTTTCTGATTCTATGTACCGTGAGCCACAGATGCAGAAAAGTTGTTTTTCAATATGAATTCCTCTACATTCACTTAGCAAGTTGTTGCTAACCGATTCCTTAGGTTTTTTCCAACATATGAATAATTGAATTGGCCGATACTTGATGACAATCCTTGAACAATTTACCGTTTCAATCTCCAAAGTTTCATTTCGATACACAAAAAAAACAGTTTACTTACCAATAGTTGTACTCGAGGCAAATTTTCCCATTCAGCTTTTCAGAAATCAATATCGAGATTCATATTTACGCCGATGAAAACGAATACCTTTGAAATTTTCGCCGTCTCTAGAAGAATTGATAACTACAATAAACATTAATGTTTTGTTCCAGTGAGAAACCCCGTTACAATTTACATTTGACGGTGTATTTTCAATGAATGAGAAGCAGCAACGTAAAGTCATACTCCTGCACTTCACCTCTCAACCTGAAGTAGTAACTATCAGTTGATAACTATTCCCCCTGTATATGTAATGATTATATTCAACTGTCACTTTCAGTCATACAATACCATCACTTCAGTGTCCTTGATTCATTTGCTTGTATCACTGAGATTATCCTAATATCATATTATATCGTTTTATAGTACCCCAATAATTTTCAGAGTAAGTAATTCCATTGCAGGTGGAAAATATCTGTTCTTATTCAATTATATAATCTGAAATGACCCTTCGTTCTGTTTTGTTTTTTTTCAGAAATATTCGAATAAATGTATTGTTTACTTTTTTGTTCAGGGTGTCATATCAGATATATTCTATTTACAACAGAATAGTAATGAATTTAATGTAGTCATAAGTGAGTAAAATTTTCTTCCTTCTCAATAACCAAGATATTGTTACGAATTTGACGATCAACCACAATTCTGTGAGACAGTGAATCCGTTTCTCTACTCACAAGACTTCCTTTGAGACTACGGAAATAATTCAAAATGCAACGCCCCCAACCGCATTTGTTCGCCCAAGCAGAATGGAATAAGTGACTGAAGAAGCCCAGATATTCCATGGCATATACAAGGAATACGACAGGGAAGAACTCTTTGAAATGTTGAACTTGCAGCGTAGCCACTTTCACGGAATCATGGAGCCGTCTCTCGAACGATGAACGGAAGAAGGCAAGAAGCTTTCTGGAGAAAGAATACAATTATTCGTGAACGGAAATATTACAGGCCTCACAGATCTTGTCCAATATCAAAACAAAATCAGTGATGATGCCCGCATCCGACAGGCATCTTGCAGTTGAGTAAACAGAACGAAGCCACGGCCATCACGATGGTGAGAGATCCAGTATTCTTTGATCGTCACTAGTGGTAATTGTAACCAAGAAGGATGGATCAAGAAGATATTTTGTGGATTACAGAGAAATAATGCAATGCAATGCTCCTCTTACATTTGACCGATTAATGGAACTGGTACTGAGAGGGCTCCCATTGCAGGAATGCCTGGTTTACCGCGACAACACTTTTGACGAACTTCTGTCTTCAGCGGGATGAAGAATGTAAACTTGCAACTGAATACCAAGCAATGCATTCTGTCCCAACATGAGATCAACAGGTCGTGTTTTCGAAGAGCATTGTGACTGAACCGGATAAGATCAGGGCAGCACAAGACAAGCTGGTACCGAGAGACAAGCACGAAGTCAGAAATTTCCTGGAACTCTGCAGCTACTATCAACGATTTTTTAAGGACTTCGAAAAAATAGCGAGACCTTTGAACACCTTATCGGAGAAGAAAAAACTCATTTCCTAGTCATTCTATTCCAGCCCTGGTGCAAGATTATCGGCCATTTTAGCAAAACGTTGGTAAGGACAGAGGAGACCACTGAGTGACTAGCAAAGAACTACTTGCAGCGGTCAGATCCGTAGAACACTATCGTTCATTCCTTTACGGCCTGAAGTTTCTGGTTGGAACCGGCCACTCGGCGCTGCAGTGGCTCTTCAACTTCATGGAAACGCAGACAGTCTCACAAGAAGAACTTGCCTGGAGAAGGAGTTGCAAGTGTTGTCAGCGCCAAGAGACTAAATATGGATGGCCCATGCACGAGGATGAATATATTTCTGAAGTCACAAAAGGTGCCAAGATGATTCCACCGATACAAAGAATGCATCAAGTCACGACGGCCATCAACGACGACGAGAATGGTGGGGGATACTCAGGAACAGGACCCAGACCTGACGATAATCCGGAAGTAGATCCACAAAGGAGCAAGATCGCAGTGGCAGAACCGCTAGGGCTACTGACGATGGAAAACTGGTCAACTGGCCAGAGTACCCGAGAGGCACTACTGGATGAACTGCCACCAGAAAAATTGAAGCGTTTCTTCTCAGTGTGTTCATTCGAAAGGATCGATGTGGACATACTGGGACAATTTTCCTCTAAAACTTATTTGAATATGTACCTGATGGCCGTTATAAACTACTTCTCAAAATGACTCGAAGTTATAGGTATCTGTACCCAACCAGGAGGCGGAAACGTTTGCTGAGAGGTTTCTGCAAGATATAATCTCCAGACATGGGTCACTCCTCGAAATTCATTTGGATCAGGGACGTACTCCATATCGGACGTTTGGAGGGAGATTATAGGCTTGTCAGGAACAAAAAAAACAAGACAACAGTTCGTCACCCCCAGTTAGATGGATTGGTCGAAAAGTACAACGGAACGATCAACAAAAAAGAATAGGACAAGCTGGTACCTTTTTGAAAATGGTGCAGACGGTGTTAACCTCCAAGAGGCAACGCCATCTGCTGGGTGACGACCAAAGTCTCAAACTCCTACTACAATAAGCAAAAGAGACCTCTTACAGCGAGCCATCGTACCGCAAAGCCGCAAAAAATAGCCCACCGCGATCGATAATCTTCGGTCAACTTGCAGGAAGCTGCAACCCTTTACAGAAATCAGAATTTCCATGTTCGAAATGATTGCATTCACAAATCCAATGCCATACAGCTGTTTTGACCCACCAGGTCTCATCAGAAACACTTGGCTGGACTGTGAACACCAGCACTTCGAATTATCTACGCCTTACGAAGTAAATTTCTGAAACTGGTGCAGACGGTGTAAACCTCCAAGAGGCCATCTGCTGGGTGACGACCAAATTTTCAAACTCCTACTCCAATAAGCAGAGGAAATGTTTCCAATTTATACCCTTTATATGACATGAACTGCTTTCTTTCTGAGAGGTAGGACTTCATAAGCTATCTGGCATCATTTGAAGAACGAAATCGATT
Organism: Zygogramma bicolorata; assembly: GCA_032362365.1. Classification (NCBI taxonomy): domain Eukaryota; kingdom Metazoa; phylum Arthropoda; class Insecta; order Coleoptera; family Chrysomelidae; genus Zygogramma; species Zygogramma bicolorata. The sequence continues at coordinate 233,215 of JAVJAQ010001253.1, forward strand.
AAACTTGCTAAGTGAAACTCAATGATCTATTCTGTCAAGGGTCTCCGAAAAATCTGTGTATAATATATCAACCTGACCACCATCGTCTTATGCCCCGGAAATGAACTGTGTAATGGTAACTAGATCTGTAACTGTGGAGCAACCTGTGATGAATCCATGTTGCTTCTGAGATAGCTTTCGTTTCACGGAAACAAATATGCGGTTATAAGAATGTATTTCAAAGACCTTCAGGAACATAATTGAAATAGACATAGGTCTGTAGTTTTCAGTAAGTACTTCTTTCATTTTCCATGTCTCAGGAAATTTCTGATAATGCTTTTGCCAAAACTCCTGTACAATCTTTAACAAGGTCAGATGGTATCATATCTGAACCTGCAGAAGGGCAGATTTTTAATCTACCCCGAGAAGTTTCTGCGTCTTTTGACGAACAGTACTTTCTGGGCAGAACAACCCCAATCAGTCAACAACTTCTCGTATAACTCGAATTTTGGCTATCAGTATAATAATAAGAACTAATATTATCACGAAAATACTTATCGTTAACACTTCGGAAACTAAATCCGCTTCCGTTCTCGAAACTTATAAGCAAATTCCTGTTCAAATGCAAATATCTCTTGTAGAAAATCTTCGTAATTGACATTTGTCAAATATTTCAGATCTGACTTAACATTTTGTCGTTTAGGAGGGGCAGCCATCCGCAATCCATATCAAGCGAACTCATCGATATGCATTCTTCACCAGACAGCATGATGAAAGCATTCCTTTGATTTTCGTTACCTGTCATTGCTTCCTTTTGTCATAATTTTAGTATCGTTCCATTCTACTGTGTGATATCAATCGACAGTGAGAATGTGTTCTGATAATTCGAAACAACTTTTGTCTGTTCTTGATGTACATCTTATGGTCACTCTTTCGTTGTTTCAATGGTCGAGACGTTTCACCGATTTATTTTTGACCGCAAGAACAAGGAATTTGATAAAAACAATTTTTTGTGTTTACTGTTGTGTTATTTGATTTGGTATGTGTTAGTATTGACCTTGAAGTATTTGTTATTTTGAATGTTGCTCTAACATTATACCTTTTGCATTATAATATCTAATATACGATTAAGACAATTGGTTGTACACTTCGATTGTTTGTAGTCGGTCATACCAAGAAAGTTAGTGATTTTGAATCGGTACTAGCTGAGATTCGTAGTTGCTCTGAAGGAGGGTCCGATGTACCAAACATATTTTTTTTTGGTTTCTGGGACATTTCCCAAAAGCGGCAAACGTGTCGAACCAAAGGTGGTATACTTTTTCTACTTGTTTTCATGCAAAATGTGCGGAAGGGGTCGTCGATAGAAATTTGTCATCCGTAGGTATTTTTGAAAGACATCGCCGAACCGTATGTTATGCATTATATGTTTTGTTAACGAGTTGATTAAGTATTTGCTTGTGGTTTCAAAATCTAAAACTTTTCTTTGAAAAAATATTGTTTGTGCCTGCGAAGTAGGTGGGTAGGTAACGGACTTTTGTCAGAACATTCTTATTTGTTTTTTAACACCAAACAAGTTATTTTTGTGATTTTAAGGCAGCGGATGATTTGAGATCGTTGCATAAATCCATCATTGAAAAAAGAATGAACTACTATCCTATCGACTGTTTTTCACTTCGGCACGAAATAAAAGAACACTGAGATACAGGTTCTTATTTTTAATAGCCATCAACCCTTCAAATCGGTCAGAACAACTAAGAAATGCTGGTGATTTCATGAGAATCAGGATACACTGTAGAATTGTGTATTCGCTATCAAATCTTCACCTCCCCTTTTTTCGTGGACTACTCTTAGTTAACCCACCCCTTTTTTCGAGAGATTGATGCAAGCAATAAGTTTAACATTCGAGTTCAGACTCTGTCACGTTTCCACCTACTGGATACGACGACAACGAGTATAATGAAATACGACAAATATCGTCGTTTCTTGACAGTCGACATATATAATTTTTTCAAGCTGTTGATTACAGATATTGAACATTATTTGAATCTATCTGAAAGTTATCGAAATGCGTCATTTAGAAGAAATGGTAGAAAATTTGTTCTTATCTAGAGGATACAAAAGAGAATCACTGGTTGTAAGCTTGCTGGGTCCATGAATATGATCGCTCACAATATATGCTACAATGAATATCTACTTCAAGTTGGAATGAACAATCCAAACTTTATTTTCGTTGAAGAGCTCTGTTTGATATTTTTAAAATTTTTGACGGTATTATAGGCTCTTCTGGAACCACTTGCGTGCAAGTGAAAACTTTGACAATATTGCTTCTTGCGTGTTAGCGATTATTTCTTTAAACTCTTCGACTTATTTGATACCAGTCGAAGTATTTCGAAATGAGTGTTCAATAAAGCTCAACATAAAGAATTCAAGCTGACTGAAATTGCCAAAAATATCAGTTAAGGCAATTAAAAATCGAACATCTAACAATCAAGATATATCAATTATGTCAAACACAAGCTGAAAAAGCCCTCATCCGAAGCGCGTTTTGCTAATTAAGTCATTGAACGAGTGTAATCAGTGAATAAACTGATACTGGTTCTGGATGTATGATGAATATAATTTATTTTTATCGAATTCAACACTTTTTTTCAATACGATATTAACCATGCCTTCACCTTTCAAATTTTTTTTTTCTGTTTGATGAAGGGTCGCGAAAACTATGAGGCGAAGAACTAAGATGAAGAATTGATTACCGTAGTAGAGGTTGAGATAATGTTTATCAATAGAAACATTTGAGCAAAGATTCCCAGCCGTATCATTTGTTTGACGGGAGAGAGTGAAACACTGGAAACTGTAGTGTTCACTGAGAAATTGCTTCTAACACAGCAGTGAATTTTTTGGGTCGATCATAAATGCTAGTTTGCATTCTCTTTCGCATCGCGAATGAACATGTTTTCACGACTTATGCTGAACATATATAACAATGTTAGAGAATATGTTTTTATAATTTGAATCTTTTATATTTCGATCAGAACAAAACGATTTTTTTTGATTTGATTTTTTTGTTGGTATCTGGATATGATAACATACAACAACCTGGAATATATTCGAAATCAATTCCGAATCTTTTAGACTTTTAGTCTAAAATTTTTCTAAAATTATCTACTTCAAGAAAATTGCTGAGTTCGAGTACCAAAAAATATATTTAATTAAACAAAATGAATTTTTTATGAAAATTGCTAATCTGAATTTCTCTTCATGTCTGATATTTTTCAAGTATGTGGCTCTATGATCAAAGAACTTTCAACTAAACTATTGATTGATTTCTTTCAATTGCATGCAAGTAGTTATTTGAAGGAAACTAGGTTTTCGACAGTAAAATTTCGCCTGTACATTTTTTGCTTTTTCGGAGCTAAAATAATGGGAAGGGCGTTTTGATATATTGAATAATTCCGGAGCAGTGTATATGGATGAAATACTGTTTCTGCGGTATGGGTGGAATAAAAGTATGTAGTACACAAAATCACAAGAATGTTTGCTGTTTTCATCGAAATGTCGAATGATTCTTCAGGACTGCTATCAGCTACCAGCACTTCCGAAATATTTAATATCATTATCAACCAGTAATGGCTAGCTCGATTTACAAAAACATTTTTTTTTGAGGAAAAATCATTATTCCCCTCCACGACGAATAACGTTGTAACGAAGTTACTATTTTGCATATAAAAGCTAAGTATCAAATTTCGCTCTATAGTTATATCTCCGTTATTTATTGACATAAAAATACCGTTCTTGTTGGAAAATACTCGATAGGATAGCGGGAAGTGAACCCGCTCACTACTCCCGGCCCGCGAACCCTCAGGATATCTCCTGGTCTATCCCACATGCTAAGCCATAGCCACTCAACGGCAAGTGGGGAGACGCATGGAAGGGATACCGCTGAGATACCTCTGAAAGCCGGACAGTTAAATTCAGTTTGTTTCCGCGACCACTAGCAGCAGCCACGCCAAGCCAGCCATCGAACAGTGATCAGTGTACCGACCGTAGTTAACCGAAGATCTATCAATATTAGCAGCCGGTAATCAGGATAGGAACCAAGCAAGGTCAAGTAAAATCTGATCTTCTGACCAGTACCATTGTCTAGTCCACGCAGACCCCTGGATTGGCGTTTCTTCACTGCAGCTGCCCAGAGTAATGGTGCTTCGTGACACTATAACGCCCGAGGTACCGTCCGTACCGGTAGAGGGCGCTAGATATTATTAACGCGAGGAAAAGACGTTACAACGTTGTTCAAATGAAAAATATTTGAAATGATGTGTTTTCTTGTGAACTTTGTCTAACCTTGATATATTGCTCTTTTCAAAATGAATACAATTAGAGAGAAATCAGAATGCAGAAGTTCGTGCTGCCGATGCTGCCAGGATTTTCATTACCTGAATGCAAGGTGGTTACACTGCAACTCTGAGGTAGTTTCCTCAGAGTTGCAATTTTTTTGTTTCGAAAATACCTACGTTTTCCGGAATTTTGTCAGTTCTGGTAAATAGAAATGATGAGGTTGGAAATGATATTTTTGCACTCGACGCGCGGTATCAATGAGTATCAATTTTCTTCTCCTGAAGATGCTAACCTTGTTAGCGAATTGCGCGTAGAGTGCAAAAATATCAGTCTGCTGTTAGGGTAATTGATCTCTAGGAAAAGTTTCATCTGGTAAATATGAGTAATAAATTGCAGAATGAAGAACGAATCTATATTGTTCAAGGAGAAATTTCAGATATTGGGATATTTCAATTAATGATACAGTCATTTCCTAGAATAAAAGAAAATGATAGTTTTGTACCACTGAGAGGGATTCGTATCATATACCGACCTCAAACTATAGACGAACCCTGAGAGAGACAGATCGAAAATTAATGAATGCTTCGATTGACAGAATTACCGATGATATTATGTGTTGTTTTATTTCTGGAAACTAGTGTACAGTCGTTCTTTTCCAAAATGTTGTAGATTGCATCGATGAAGTAAGTTAGCATCAATATATTTTATATCTGTTAGTTATCGGAATATAAGCATCAGTCACGTATGTAGGATTTATGCACTTCATTTATGCTTCGATTAACAGAATCACCGATGATATAATGTGTTCTTTTATTTCTGGAAACTGGTGTACAGTCGTTCTCTTCCAAAATGTTGTAGATTGCTTCGATGAAGTAAGTGAGCATCAGTATATTTTATATCTGTTAGTTATCGGAATATAAGCATCAGTCACGTTTGTAGGATCTATGCACTTCATTTATGCTGCATCTTTTTGAGTATACTTATCGGACATTTCGTTCGAAATACGTTCCAGTTGAGTCTAAATTCATTAAAATAAGAATATTCCAGATCATGAATATTGAACGAATTAGATTCGAATTTTCAAACAATAGTCGCTTGCAGCTATCAGAGTGGCCTATGCCATAGGAGCATCCCGAGATGAAGTTTACGAGTTGACTGCGAAGGAAGAGATTTGTAACCGATAGTCATCCACTGGGCCAATTTCCTGACCACGAATCTTATAATCTGCTGATTTGATACGAAGTTTCGAATCCTGGTTTTTGAGATATTTCTGAGAAAAGTCTTCGAATCCATAAGTCACCATTATAATTCAGACATCATGGAACATTTCGTTTGTATCAGATTTCTCAAAATATGTTAGCATATCTGCCTATCAAGCGGAAGGCCGGGGTTCGAATCCTCATCGGGCCACCGTGCTGGGTAATCGCACGTTGAAAGGTAAGGCCTCGTTGATCCATTGCTCGCACAAGTTTCGACTTTTGAGGGTTGACGTTCGTCAGCTGGTTAACGGAACGAACAATTTCAGAACACGAAAAATGTCAGTCCTAATTTTTATCCATGTGGCATGCCAAGGACCTAAAATCCTATGCACCTGAACAAGAAAACCCATCTGAAAAAGACAATGGTGTGTGATATCTTTATGAATGATATTTCTGTCGTCGTTGTTGTTGGAGGTAGATAACACTGTGTAGGGAATTTCCGGAGTCGGTTTCCACATATAATATTTTTTCATTTTCAATGAAGAAAACGATTTTGTTCTCTGAGGAATTATTCCTGTAATTGTTTTTGGTGAAGAGGACTCTCTTTAAGACAGAAGGAGTTTTATAGGCTAAGTGCATTTCTACAAATTGTACCTCATCCTCATCCATTATATCACTTATTACTAGTGATGTTATTGACTCTGCATCACAACACCCGAAATAGAAACAAGAAAATTCATTATTTGCAACACACATCTCTGCCTGCTATCATTTCTCTCATTTAAGAATTCTAAGAGCAGCAAATTCACATTTTTTCTTGTTTCTTCACATATTTCACTTTCATTCGTTATTTGGAAAAATATTAGACAGTAAGCACACATGAAGACTGGCTATGAATCAAAAAATCAAATACCCCATTTTCTTCTTTCCTTTCAATGAGGTGATACTGGTAGATTTCCCTATTGAGGGGCAGAATAATGCTGGACCCAGTCATGCAATATACCTGTATATCATTTCATCAGATGATCACGAATCACTATTTAAGAACGGAATTCTCAACACTGTCAGAAAAAAAAATAAATAATCGATAAGATTGGAAACTTTCAATAACTTTCAAACCGATATCACACGTACTCGAGGCACATTTTGCTAGCAAGGTCAGCATCTTCAGAACGGAAGAATTATACTGTAATATAAATAATAAATGTGGTAGATTTCATTCTCGAATTATGCGGCATCAGATTCCTGTCCACATAATTGAAAGCATTCCTATCTGAACTCCAGTTTGAGAAATACTTTATATGAAGATGTTGGGTTTCTAGTGATATCAATCTTGGCTGCATATACAACTATTTCACATTCTCTGGGAGACGCAAGTTTGGATTCAACAATAAAATGGTGCATCTACTATTGGCCATGTACCCCCGTTCTTCTTCTCCAGATCACACAATGATGTGATAAGTAAATCTGCACGAATCCAAATTTCACTCTTCAAGACGAACTCAATGTTGAATGATGAGGAGATCTAGTTGTCTAGTACATGGAATGAGCAAAAAATCTAAACCACCAGCTGAACTGTTGCAAAAGACTCGGTTATCTGTGAAACATCTTCTGAAGTTTTCGAAATCAAGGTTGATGTTGGTTTTTCAATCGACGAATGATAATGTTTCCGCATACCGCTAGACAAGAAGAAAAAAGAGATAAGAGTGGATGGTGTTAGAGATGGGTTCAGTCATGAAAAATCGCCGTTGACTACTAACAACTACTGACGAATACCTACTGATTATAGGAACTGAAAGACGTACAAAACTAACAGAAACGTATTTTTTTTATGATTCATAATGTAAAAAATTATTCACAAACAAAATTAATGAGGCAGTTGAAGATTCAAAATGGTTGTGGGTTCTATAAACGATATCTGTTCAGGCTCAAACAGGGATGAAAAAAAAACAGGATTTTGCTGAATTTGATACTGAAGCAGGTTCTATCCTAAACTAACAACAAATTACAAGCTCAATGAATGGACATCACTCAAAAGTGGACAGTATATTATATACCGAGACAAAAAGTGATTAATTTTTCCCTAGATTTGAAATAGGAGAGGAAAAACTCTGAATCGTCTTCACTTATGATGGGAATTTTCATTTTCATCTTTAGTGTAACAAAAGTCGTTAAAGGTTAAAAGCAGTCATATGAAAAAGGGGAACAATAAAATTATTCACAGAATGTACATTTTTGAATTTAGGAGATATGCCCCAAATTGAAAAAAACAAAATTATCATGACAATGATTATTAAAAACAATTGATGTTGGCAAGATGACATTTGATATGAGTTCTTGTATCATTATATATATATATATATATATATATATATATATATATATATATATATATATATATATATATGTCCGGATAGGTTTCCGCGGTCAGTTGTATGTAGTTGTTGAGTTCGGGTTGAACCGCGTCTGGAGTTTTGTTCTCGACGTTTCGGCTCCGATTTTGGAGCCATTTTCAAGAGTAAATGTAACTTCACGCTGAGGTCTCAATCTGCCTACTCCTCAGGTGTTGTCACAGGGGGCAAGGGTTTGTGACTTGACGCCGGGGTCTCAATCTGCCTACTCCCCAGGTCTCGTCACGAGTTCTTTCTAAGGTCTCAATCTGCCTACTCCTTAGATCGATAGAATCGATATATAGATATATATATATATATATATATATATATATATATTTCAAATCCTGATACTCCACTTTGAGAGATGGACTACATATGTCGATTCTCTCTCGAATAATATATTGAAATTCAGGAGACACTAATGTTAACTTTTGTTTGAATATTATTTTACTTACAATAATTCAAAATAATTTCAAGATACGGACAAGAAATAATTATTTATGTGGTGATTATCAACACATTTTGTGTTTCAAGGAGGCATTGATTATAAACAAATATCATGACGCTTCCATAAAAGTCAATATTTTCATTTCTCGTAAATGTCATTTGCCTAAAAAAGAGGTTTGAATATTCAATATTTCAGGTTCGTCAGATCCAATGATTGCGTTCAGCATGCTAATTATATCTCATAAATTTCCATTTTTCCACGAGGATAACTGGGAATAACCAACGTTTGGATCAAAATGAATGTTTTTCACGTACGCTGCAATATAGAAGATAGTCTTGGTATTAATCCGTGGGCAGAATGTTGAATATTCGACGTTTCGACTCTTATGCTGGAGTCATACACACATATCTCTATCAATAATGCAATCTAACCAATCAACCCCCTTACGAGTGTACCGGTCAAATTACATCACTAACTTTGATAGCCTGTTTCGCATTATATCAATAAGGCGATCAATAATTGCCTGACTGAATCGACGTTCAACTCCATACATTGAGCAAATGAGCTGAGTTCAGTTCAGAATATGATCGAAATGGTTGCCTTGAACGTCTTGACATAAGAACAGCATATCCGATATTTCACGCCGGATATTTTAGAATACAGTATCGTAGATATCTTTACAAATTTTTATTATTTTCTGCCGTATATAATATTGAAGCAGGTTCAGTTTCGTACACTTTTTGCTTCAAATAGCCCCATTAAAAAGTTTAAGGTTTCGAATCTGGCAAGCCGGCTAGCAATACCACAGTAAAGGATAACCAGTAATTTCACTTCGTGTTTCGATCCAGAGCGCGCATGATCGACTCCGGAAGGGAAATTGTTGGATGCGCAATGGATCACTCATTTTTTGAGCAATGCTTGCAGCTTGTTTAAAATGTTCCTAAATCTGCTACTTTTCAAATTTTGAAAGGCAACTTTTTCGTATTATGCGCGCCGAAATATATGAAATATGTATGGGTCAATAA